>JAQQSW010000286.1:23467-55712 GCA_028646575.1 Pseudocheirus occidentalis
GCAAGGGATAACTGTTACAACTTTACTTTCATTTACTCTCATTGTATTTGGCTTAGGTAGGAAATGGTATGGACTCTAGGCTGGACATCATGCCACACAGGAGAGTTGGGGGCATGGGGATGAGAGGGGGTATGATGGAGGGGAGGGCAGGGTCTGGGGGAGGGATGCTGGAAGCACATACTTCAGTAAAGGGACAGGGACAGGGTGGAGAATGGAGCAGGGGGGCGATAGGAGGGAGGGACATATGATCACTGTCACAATATGTCCGCTATGAAGATGTCCTGTATAATCACATATCCACAGCCTGTATTCAGTTGATTGTCCTTCCAGTGGGTGTGTGTGATGGGGGAGGAACCAAAAGAATCTAGAATTTAAAGTTCTGCAGTACCTGCAACTGGGAATTAAGATATACAGGGGCCGAGATAGGGAGACCCTCCCTGCCCTTCCAGAAAGTAAGAGAGCAGAGCAGGGGAGGGGCTTTACAGTGGGATTGCTCTTTTAGGGTTGGGGCAGGGAAAGGATGGGGAGAAAATTTGTAATTCAAAAATGTCATGAAAATGAATGATGTAAACAAGAAAACAAATAAAAATATATCAGGGAAAAATAAATAAGAACCAATGAGAGTAATGATCATATGATGATCATCTCCTTCCTTCCCACCCCTCCTCCACTTTAGCATGTTTCTGTGCCTCTTCTTGTGGCATAATTTACCATCTTCTCTCTCTACCTTTCCTTTTCTCCCATTACAATCCCTTCCTTCCCCTTAATAGGTTTTTTTTTCATCTTCAGGTTTGTCCAATTATACCCACACCCTCTTTCTGTATACATCCCTTTTAAGTGTAACAATACTTATACAAATTTCAGTATTGACAGGTATGTGCTTCTCAAAAAGGACTATAAACAGTTTGGTCTTATTGAATCCTAAGTTGTGTGCATGTGTGAGCATCTCTGTGTATATGTATGTGTAAGTGTATGTTTTCCTTGTTTACATTTTTATGTCTTTCTTGGATCTTGTAAGTGGAGATCTAATTTTCCACTGAGCTCAGGCTTTTTCATAAGAAAAGTCTGGAAGTCCTTTATTTCATTAAATGACCATCTCCTTGCCTGAAAGAATATGCTCATTATTGCTGCGCAGTTGAACCTTGGTTGAAGTCCTAGCTCTTTTGCTTTACAAAATATCATATTCCATTCACTGTGATCTTTTAAAGTAGCAGCTGCTAAATCCTGTGTAGTCCTGACTGTAGTTCCACGATATTTGAATTGTTTCTTTTTGGCTGCATTCAGTATTTTCTCCATGACCTTGTAGCTGTGGAATTTGGCTACTATATTTCTTGGAGTTTTCAATTTGGGATCTCTTTCAGGAGGAGAATGGTGAATTCTTTCAATAACCATTTCTCCTAATTCTACGACCTCGGGACAGGTTTCTTTGACAACCTCTTGGAGGATGCTGTTCAGGCTGATTTGTTCATCATGGCTTTCTGGTAGGCCGATAATTCTTAGGGTGTCTCTCCTGGATCTGTTTTCCAGGTCAGTTGTTTTTCAAGTGACATATTTTGCACTTTCTCCTAATTTTTCAATCTTTATGTTTTGTTTGACTGACTCTTGTTGCATCATATAATCCTTAGCTTCAATTTGTTTGATTCTAATTTTTAGCGTATTATTTTCCTCAATTAGCTTTTTGAGTTCCTTTTCCATATGTTCGTTTTCCATTTTCAGGGAGCTTTTTTCTCTGGTTAGATTTTGGACCTCCTGTCCTAGTTCTCCAATTTTACTTTTTGAAGATTTGTTTCCTTCAGTGAGATTTTTTTCCAATTTTGTCACCGTAGATTAAAATTTATCTCCTACCTCTCTAATTTCATTTTTAATATCCCTCTTGAGGTCCTCCAAGAATGCTTTTTGGGCTTGAGACCAATTCACATTTCTTTCTGTGGTCTCCAGCATAGAGTATAGAGTATAGAGTCCGTGTTTGACTTCTGAATCTGGTTGTTTTTGTTCACTATAAAAAGATTTGATGGTCCTACCTTCTCAGTTTATTTCTTCCCCATTGTGATTGCCTATGTCCTGGATTTTTAGAGTGAATATCTGCTTCTGGCGTGCAAAAGTATTGAGCTTCTCAGTCTGGGAGGTAGGGGTTTGGTTGTTCACTTCCTGAGCTGTAGCCTCTGAGTGACCAGACAAAGGTCAAGGCCACAACTCTCAGTGTTTCCCCTGAGTTACCCTGAGGCTTACAGAGTAACCTATGTGGCAGGGGTTGTCTGGCTCCTTCAGGTTTCCATCTCTGTGTCTTTGGGCTACAGCTCAGGAGGCCAACAGAGCTTCAGTCTGCTAATTGGCCTGGTGGTGCTAAAGCTCACCTGGGCTTTTGTTGTTAGGGCTTGCTGGCTCCACCCTCCTGTGCTTAGGCTCTGTACTGTCTCCTTTCCCCTTTCCTCAGTGATGCCCAAGCCTGAGGCTGTTTCCACCAATTCAAGATTTTACTCTGGGTGGGGCATTTAACTCCTGACTTTTCTAGTTGAGAGAGGGGGGATCAGAGCAACTAAATTGTTGTTGTTGTAGGGATTTGAGCTCAACTGACCATTCTTGCTTCCTACTGTTCATCCTTCATACCAGACAGAATCAAAGCAATTCCTTCATCTTTGCTACTCTTTTTTTCTCTTCAGATGTCATTTCCCAAGTGTCAAGACTTGCCTTCTGTCACCTCATTTCTCCAACCCCCACTTTTATTTAACATAATTTCAGGACAATATTTTAAACCTAAAAATTCATAATTGGTACCACTTCCTACACATGTGAGGACCTAGCAGAACACTAAGAACAGGTGATGGATTCCTTTCCACAGCCTCAAAATATTTGTTAGTCCTACTTTTTAAACTGAATCCAATCAGCAATATCTAATATGGAAAAAGTTAATGACTACTGAAGTGCATTCAGCCAAGGCCAGGTCACAACTTAGTGAGTATTTGATGTGAAATCTAGTCTAAGAAGCTAGTTTTACATGCAAAAATGGAAAGCCACAATCAGAACCAGCACTGTGTGTAGGTGATATGCTTTAATTGATGGGACATGAACAATACCTTATAAAATCCTTCTGTCTCCTCCCCAAATCACCCCACTTCTGCAAAGTTTTCCCCAAAAGTATTTAATATGATGTCAAAATTCCACTAAAGATTTGTTCTCTAAGGTTAGAACATTTGTCTCACTGCAATTAAAGGATGCCTCCCCAACCCCAGGAATAAAAAGCACTCCAGAAAAAAACAGAGAAAAAAAGAATTACATAAAATAATGTTCAATAGAATCAACACTCTTCTTTCTAGTGTCCTCATTTCAGTGCAAATAAACCCAAGGGGGTAACATATTAATCTATTCTAAGTCATCAGAACATTAATGTGAATGAGTGTACCTTTAAGCACCACAGCTGATAGAAACTAGGTCACAAGATGGATAGAGACATTGATGAGTGGGAGGAACCAGCCTTGGGATGCTGGCTCTGAGTGGACTGTTATGATGGACAGCATGAGGAAACTAAGAACTCTGAAGATGAGAGGAAGGATAGAAATTTGGGGGACAGGTTTTCCACAGGGGGAAGTAGGAAATCTCCAGATTTAAACATTGTGAGCCCCCATTGAGGCAGGATGTTGAACTGCATTCTCATTAGCCTAAGTTCATTTCCCAGCCAGGGTACCCTAGATGGGAAGGGAGAAGAACAATGGAATTATCTAGCCAGTAAAGGAAGAAAGATGAGCTAAATCCTGAAGAAACCAAAGAAGGGATAAAGGAGATAGAGCGAGCTGATAGATTTCAAGGCTACACTCCAGTTGAGGTTTTTGTTGTTTGTCCTTTGCTTTCTAAGAGGACCATGACATCAGGGAGGTGATGCCATGATGTGCAAGTGAATTGGATTTAAGAGAGGGAGGACTGAGCAAAGTTACCAGCCTCACTTTCTCCTCTGGAGTCTTCTGTGTCTAGTGGCAAAATGTAGATCAGGATAACTAGACATGTCCCTGGGTGCAGTGGGAGACTTTGGCCTTTTTAAGCTAAGGGTTTAATTGAAGCAGCGCCCATTTAGTGATTAAGGCTAGGTAAGAAATGAGACAAAGAATGGCTTCTTTACTTAATCAGTTGGGGAAAGGAAAAGGAAAAGAAGTTACTAATTCATTAGCACTGCAGTTGGGCAGAGAGGAAAGGGCAAAGAGATGTCTGCATAGTCGCTGCTAAGAGAGTTATAATTAGCAGAATTCACAATATTAAATGAGTGACCTAAAATGGTTCATGATTAATAGAGTCACCAAGAAGTTTAAGGTAAAATATGATCTTGAATATTGCATTCATTATATAACCATAATAAGGAATGATTCTGTTAATAAAACGAAGGTAAAAGCTCAAGGGTATTGAAGTGGAGACAAGACTATTTGGGGGATCAGTTTCTCACAAATATTTGCTCATTCAATAAGTGCCTATTCTGTTTCAAATACTATGCTAGGCACTATGTATATGAAGATAAAAACAAACCAGTCTCTTCCCTTGTGAAGCATACAGTCTTTTAGTAAGTGGGATAAGCAACATGTACACAAAAAACAAAATGTAAAACATGCAAAATGATTTTTAAGAAAAGGGTACTAGTAACTTGGCAGAGGACTCAGGATAGGTTTACTGTAGGAGATGGCAAGTCAATAAACATTGATCTAACCAACAGGTAAGCATTTACAGAGCTCTTACTGTTTGAAAGTCACTGTGCTAAGCACTGAATATGGGGAGGGAGGAGGCAAAAACAATCCATCTCTACATGGAATCCCATTTGAATGGAAGAGAAAATGTAGAAACAATTCTTAACAAATTGGAAATAACTGCTATAGAAGGTGCTGGCACGGTGGAGGGGCAGGAGAAGTGCAGCTTCTAGAGAAAGGCTCTTGTGGAAGGTAGGATTTAATCATTTAATCTAGATCTCAAAGGAAGCCAGGGAGACCAGGAGGAAGAGTGATGAGGAGGGGGTGCTTTCGACAGCCAGTGAAAAGGCATGAAGGGGGCATAAAAGTTCGGTTCAGCATTGCATTCTCAAGGATTTGCCCACAAATATTCAGCTTTCATTTTCTTCTCTCTCACTAGTATTAGTTAACTGTTTTTGACTTGTGATTTTATTGGTACAGGTAACTCCCAGTAGAGAAACTCCCTCCATCAAATTCAGATTAAGATCAGTTTCCACTAGGCAACTCTTACAGAAAGTGCCTGGGGCACTGACAGTTTAAGTTACTTGTTCACGGTAATGATGATAATAATAATAATAGTAATAGTAATAATGTGACATTTATATAAAAATTACTATGTGTCACACACTGTGCTAAGTGCCATACAATTATTATCTCATTTCATCCTAACAACTGTGGGAGGTGAATGTTATCATCTCCATTTTGCAAACAAGAAAACTGAGGCAAACAGAGGTTAAGTGACTTGCCCAGGGTCACATATCAAGTAAATATCTGAAGCCAGATTTGAACTCAGGTCTTCCTGATCCCTTTCGGGCAGTTAGAGGGCTTAGGGGATAGAGTGCTGGGCCTAGAGTCAGGAAGGCAGTAAGTAGTTCAGGATCTTAGAAAACCATTTAACCTATGTTTGCCTTAATCTATCAGAGAAGGAAGTGGCAAACCACTCCAATATCTTTGCCAAGGAAGCCCCATGGACAGTATGATCCTTAAGGGTCACAAAGAGTTAGACATGACTGAACAATTTTCTAACTCCAGACCCAGGAAAGTTCTTCCAGAAGCGCAAACCAAGGGTATAATAGTTCTATTCCTGGAAGGTGGGGGTATCTACTGGCCTTGCCTTTTACATATATACAATTCTGTTTCTTTCCTTTTAAAATAGTCTAAAAGCCTTCTTTCCTTTAAAAATAGTATAAAAGAAGAAAAAATCATTTTATCCCCTTCAAATCCCTCCCAACTCTGCTGTAGCCTTGTGATAACAAAGTGCCAAGGGCAGCATGATGGACTCTGAGAGGCACGTATCGTAGGGAGAGATTTTTCCGTAGCTCTGGGGGCTCTCTCATGGTTATAACTCATGACAACTTGAATCTCATTTCCTGCCCAGCACCGACTGTAGCGGCTCTTGTGCTCGACAGTTTTACATTTCAAGATGTATTCATTCAAGAAGCCAAGGCTCACTTGGGATGAGGGTGAGCCAGAGTCTCTGAAAGGCAGAAAACTCCCTAGGGTCAAGGCATCCAAAGAAAGAAGGCTCGAGACCAGAGAGAAGAGGAAAGCCGTGAGGCTGGGTCTGGGTGTGAGAGGAATACAAACTGAAGCGATAAACAATCCTGGAGCTGGCGATGCAAATTTTCCTTTATTTTCATTGCTTCTTTTTTAAACCTCCAGTGGCACAAATGGAAAAGATTTGGAGGGGGAAATGCCGGAAAAAATACCTGTGGATAGAGATCACTTTCAATCAAGTCTCTGCTTACCATAAATGTAGATGATCCGCATGCTGACAAGGTCCGAAATAGTGAAGAGGCTACGGATCCTGGCACCTGGGGCAAATTAATGGTGGGGGAAAAGCGGCTCAAAGGAGAGGCCAACTCCGGTTGTAACTAAGTCCAAGGAGGTGAAACCAGTTCCCTCAGTAAGTCCCTGCACCCTTATACAAGACAGAAGAAGAGAGGAATGTCAGTGCCAGGAAGATGGTGGCCCGGTTCTAGGCTGCAACAGAACGCATTGTGCAGTCACCTTGAGGAGGAAGCATGTTTATCCCCAAGTTGTGCCCCCATATCAGGCCCCTGGTGAACCCCAGTTCTATGCATTCTCCCCCTTAGCCTCTGTCCCTGAGCCTACTCCCAATGCCCCCCACCAACAACCACTATCTGACTTTATGAGGCGAAAGGGAAAAACTGGCAAAAAGCTAAAAGATCATTTTCAGCTCCAACACTCTAAGCTTCTAGGATATGATAAAATGCTACCCTCATTTTCTGAATAATTTTGGCTGTAGAACTGTATGGACATGAAGGAGAGAAACCTGGGAACAAAAGGATACACCAGCAAGACTGCAGTACTGGCAGGGGATAGGGGAAGTGCTAGGACTTTGGGTAACTGCTTTTTGCATGTGCACGTAAACACATACATCACCAAACAAACAAAAAAGTCTGAATTACAGAGCACAAGAAACAGAGGTAAAGACAACCGATGTCCCTTCTCTGAACACATATGCCTTTAACCTTTTCTTATCTTTTTCATGACAGTAGGGATATGAGGCCAGATCCAGTCATTATGCACCAGCAATTACAACTATTACTTTTGCTCTCTCAAGGGGATAAACTCTTACTGATTCTTTGTACAAAACTACTTAAATTCAATCTAAGATCAGAACACTTCTCAGAAACAAGAACAAGAATTTCTAAAATGGAAACTATGTATATGTCAGGCACTTAGTGATTGCACCTTAGAGACCCAAAGACAAAAATAATACAGTCTCTGTCCTCAAGGACCTTATAGTCCAGTGGGATGGAAACTACATGTATATAGACAAAAACAAAATACTTGGAAAGTAAATACAATTTCATTTTAGGGGGTAGTGGAGCACTAATAATTCAATAGTCAATTCAATTCAGTAAGCATTTATTAAACTCCAACTAAGAGGAAGGCAATGTGCTAGGGATACAAAACAAAAAAAAAAACAAAAACAATCCCTGACCTCAAGAAGCTTACATTCTAATTGAGGAAGCAAGTGAGAAAAGGCATATATAGGAGATGGTACTTGAGCAGGGTTGTATTAGTGGTAAAGTGTTGGACCTAGGGTCAACACAATTTGTTCTTAGATTGGTTCAGACTGGATAAAATTTAGGTGAGTCTGTGACAAAAGTGGCATCCAAAGAACTTCCCAGAAGATCACCAGACCCATCCATGGACAGTGAATTTTATTATTTTCTCTAGGGATAAAAAAAGAAATTTTTCCTCTGAGAACTAAACTTCTGTGATAAAAATACTTTCTTTTTTACTTATCCTTAGCTGATCCTCTCCAGTAGCATTCAGTACAATAGCACCTACAAAATGAGATAGATTTATTAAAATAGGAAAAGACAGGGACATGCCATTCCACAATTCAGTTAGCATAACTGGCTCTAAGTATTTCTTAATTTCTCCCTGATCTCCCTACATTATCCTCTACATTTATTCCTCTCTACCCCTAAAAAACATACTCATACATATGTGAATTAAATACAATTTCATTTCAGGGTAAAGTCCTAGTGATTCAATATTCAATTTGATTCAATAAGCATTTATTAAGTTTCTATGATGGTGAAAGCACTGTGCTAGGTGTTAGGGGTGCAAAGCCAAAAGCAAAACAGTTCCTGACCTCAAGAAGCTTGTATTCTGATGGGGGAAAGGGTTGAGGAAAAGTCAAGCACCAAGCTACTTTTCATTTCTCACATCATCCTAGGTCACCGCAAAGTCATAATGTTCATAAATGAACTCCCTGACCCTCTCACTGTTTCAGCCCCAAGCTTCTCTCCTTACAAGTGCCTGATCACCAGGCAATGTCTACAAACTCAGAATTTCTTTAAACTAATTTATCTTCTCAATACCCTCTGGGATTTCCTGAGGCCAATCCAGAGCAGCCATAGGCAGGGAGCCCAAGTCTTTTATAAAGTTGGGAGATCCTAGACCAAAAGGACACCTAATCTGCCTGTAAGCTGCTAATTCTTTAATGAAATGGAATGTGTATGTGTGTGTATGTGTGTGTAATTTTTGCATATATCCTTAGGTGAAATTCATGAATAATGCCATATACTCTTAGACCTTTTGCAAAACAAGCATTGGAATCATCCATTCCCTTCACTAATCAGATCATTCATCCATTCATTTAATGAGCCTTTATTAAGCAATAAATAGAGAGTGCTATAACCCTCATCTCCTCGATAGTCACAGCTATTGATGACCAAACAATAAAGTTATCACCAACAATATGGCACTATCAAATGGTTAAATATGAGAAACACAGATATAGTCTTTATCAGTGGAAATAATACTAAAAAAGATATATCTCTCCATCAGCAGCCTTTCCTACCCTCTACACTTGCCATCCAGAGTACTGGGCTTTCTGTCTGTCCTGTCACTGAATTTTCCTCTGCTTATTGGAATCTCTCCCCATTGGAATTTGAGTTCTTTGAAAGGAGGCATTGTCGTGACACTGACTCCTTTTTCTGTTTGGATCCTCAGAGTTCAACACAGTGATTTTACACAATAAGCACTTAATAAATGCTTTTGCGTTTCGTTCATTTACTTTCTATGTGCAAAGTGCTGTGCCAGACCCTGGGAAGAGAAAAACAAGACAGCATGAGCTCTCCGGGAGTTCACGTTCTACTGAATATGTGTGTGTCCCTTAGCAACAGGGAAGCATTGCACCCTTTTATTAGGTCATTGTCATTCTGCAAAACTGGTTGTTGTTCCTCTCTCCTCCCTCCTACCCTGGATATGGATCAATAAAATCAATGCATTTAGCTGCATAGGTCCCCCTGATTTATGCAATCATCTCCTCTCTTAAAGAAATTCTGATATCTAATCCCCACCTTACTCCCCAGAGTCTTGAGCATTCCTGCTTTGACTAGGGGCAGAGTGAGAGGAGAAGAAAGAAGCAGGTACCCTCTTCACAGGAGCATTTCCTGTCTGTGGGTGGGAACACCATTTTATGTGAGCCTTCAAGGAAAACAAATGATTGAAAATCCACAAGGGATCCTTAAGGGCATGAGAAAGAAGCCTCAGTCCTGGTGCATATGGAGCAGTAGTTTCACAGGCAACCCTGAGTGCAGTGAATGTACCAGCAAGAAAGGATTGTCAGCATTTATAGTGGAAATGTGCTCTTCGCGTGAGCAGGAGAGGTGTTTGGAGGGAGAATAATTCCAGTGGGTAAAAATTTGAAAGTCTCCTTAGAAAATGAAACAGTGCAGGTAAGGGGAGAGGCTGAGGTATAGTCAAGAGTGCCCCAAAACTGAGAGCAGAGGAAATCCAGAGACTATGTACACAGGGGCTAGATTTATTACTCAGTGGCTAGTAAGTTTTCCCCATGTAGTCTATGGCAGCATTATTTAAGCAATGATTAATTAAACAATTAATTAAAGTTGTACTCTTTCATTTTGTCTAAACATTGACTGAATTATAGGCATTAAAGTGTGTTCCTAGTTTCCATTTTGGAAAGAAAGTGCCCATTGGGTAAGAAGGAACCAGACTGACTTAGGACACTGTGTGAGCTGACACGGAAAAGTAGTATGGTATGGTTGATTGAGAGTCAGAATACCTGAATTCAAAACTCAGCTCTAGCTGTGTAACCAGGCATCAGTCACTTAACACCTCTGTATCTCAGTTTCCTAATCAGTAACACTGAAATGAAAAATATTCACACTCACTTCCTCACAATTTTGCTTCAGTTAAAAAAACACATTAGTTCCTAAAATATCATGCATATATATAATATACAAATGCATATCTTACAATGATATCTATGTAAAGTATATATGTACAAATCTTAAAATGTTACACATATACTTCAGAATACTATTTTTACATTTAAACACACATATACATATACTATTATAATTCTCATCACCTTTAGAGAAATAATAAGGGCTTATAACAGTGCAGTCTACATTGTGCAATCAATTTCAGCAGTATCCAGCCTACTTAGTAGTAATATTCTGTTAAGAAGTGAGAAAAGTGGGCATTATTCCATCCATCCATCTATCCATCCATCCATCCATGCATCTATCCATCCATCTTTCCATCCATCCATCAATTCGTTCCATACACCTTTGTATGGGATCCTTTTTTTGAGACTGACAGGATGCAAAGAAGACAAATGAAGTCCATGTCCCTGTGATAACTTAGACTAATAGAGACATACACACAAATAATTAGAAGGTCAGGCAGAAGAGATGAGGGCAACAAGAGAGGCATAATCATATGCATGTTAAGGGAATGGAGATATCTTTCCCCAATAAAGGAAATCTGAGAAAGCTTTATGGGGGAAGTAGAATTTGAACTGAGTCTTAAAAGATGGTTAAAATTAGACCTATAGAGGGGATGGAAGATATCTCAAGTGGAAGAAACTGCATGATTAAAAGTATATGAAAGGGGCAAATATGAGGAAGGAATATGTAATTCAAACTGTAGCATAAGGTATAGGGTAAGAAATGATGCAATATAAGAATGAAAAGATAGGTTGAAGTCAGATTCTGGAGAACCTTGAAGAAGTTTGGGTTCTATACCATAAGCAGAGGGGAGCCACTGAAGATATGGAATGGAGAATGTCAATATCTTCAGAGCACTATTTTAGGAAGATTACTCTGGAAGTAGTATGTAGTTTCTAATGGAAGGGATAAAGAGTAAAGACAAGGAGACTCACTAGATTAATTTTATGATAGATTAGGCAAGGGGAAAATAAAGGCCTAGATTAAGGATGGTGGCATGGATTAGCAATGCAAATGGAAACAAGGGCATGGATTTGAGATACACTTTAAAGGCAGAATTAGGAGGATGTGAGCAGGTGTTTGGATATGGAGGACAAGGAAGAAGGAAAAATCCAAGACAATTGTCATGGAAATAGAGAAATCAAGAGGAGGAAAGGACTTTGGAGGAGGAGAAGAAGGAGGAGGAGAAAAGGAAGAAGTAGCATTTATATAGCAATTTATATCCATAAATAGAGATATGGAAGAGTTGGGGGGGGGGTTAGGATTAGAGTTTTGAGGAAAATGGGAAAAGTATGTAACCTTCTCTGTAGAGAATAAGATCATGAATTGACTAAAGATTTATAAATATATTCAAGGTCTAGACATGAAGGGGCACTGGATTAGTGCAGTAGATTCTGAAGTTGAGGTCAAATTGCTACTTAGGACGAATATAATTTAGTGATGCAGGAGAAAGCTTTCATCCTGCAATGGTGAAGTCATTTTGTGCTTGGGGCAGGAGGTCCTTCTCCCTCTCTCCTTCCCATACCAATTTCCCTCAGATCTTGGCTTTTCGAGGATGATATACTCTCCCTGTTAACCTCCCATGCTATTTGCTGGTTTTCTTGATCTGCTTTTCTACTTCTTCAGATACCAGTCAGAAGTTGGAACCTGATGACCCCTCCCTGTTCTTTCTGGTAGTATCATTCTATTCTGGTAGTCGACAAAAAGCACACCATACAGCATGAGTTGTCTGAAGCAGACTAGAAGGAGGTGTTCATTTTAATCATAAAATAGGAGAAATGCATGGAATCAGAGTGGGCAAAACTGTGCAGCATTTAACGAGTGGCTTAACAAACAGAACCTGTGGTCTGGAATCACAGTGTTTTGAGAGGGCCAGTCCTTAGTGAAGATCTGTCCAAATTCTTAATTTTAGGGATCTGAGGTCCAGATCTATTAATGGACTTTCTTTTCCAAAGCCACCCAGGTAGCAAGGAACATTAGCTGGATGGAAACCAGATCTTCTGATTCCAAATCTAGATCTCTTTTCACTGGATTTATTTTGGTTTTTTTTTCCTTCCTTGAAAATTCCTTAATAACGTTTCATATTACATCTGTTCAATACTATGGCTCAGGTTAGATAGAATGAGAAATCCTTATGGGGTGGGTGCACCTTTTGAATTATATTACCAAAGCAAAATGAGGAACCTCCTGCTTTGAAGGTCTGTGAAATCTGAACAGATTTTCATCTCTCAGGAATGTTCTTCATATGGTCTAAAAGTCAGAGGGATGAACTAAATAATTTAGCACTCTAATTATAGACTGTAACACAGAGGTGTACATTCATAATCGCAATAGAAATACTTTATACGAGAAAAATTCACAAATTTTCCAAAGCAGTCAGTCTCTGGATTTGGAGTCAGGTTTTCACTGGGTTCAAATCCCACCTCTATTTGTGTGTCTC
This sequence comes from Pseudocheirus occidentalis, assembly GCA_028646575.1. NCBI lineage: Eukaryota > Metazoa > Chordata > Mammalia > Diprotodontia > Pseudocheiridae > Pseudocheirus > Pseudocheirus occidentalis. Next base: position 36,352 of record JAQQSW010000286.1, read on the forward strand.
TTAGGATCTTACTTTCCTCATCTAAAAAAGGATTTAGATCAGGAGACCTCCAAAAGCCCTTCAAACTCTAAAGCTATGATCCTGCGTAATTTCAGATCCAGGTGTCATAGGTCAGTGATTTCCAAGCCTGGTCTTGAGGTAATAATAACTTGCATTTGTAGAGTGCTTTATGGCCTACAAAGCACTTAATATGCATTAATTTGTTTGATCTCATAATGACTCTGGAGAATGGATACCAATATTATTCAGATAATACAGATAAAGGAATTGTGGCTTGAAGGAATTAAGCCTAGAGTCACACATCTAGTAAGTATTTGAAGCAAGATTCAAATCCCATAACTTCCTGACTCCAAGTCCAAGAAAGTCTACCAACCTTGCCCAATCTCTCCATTCCCAAAGTTCTTTATCTCAAAACTAAGAGAAGAAAAAACACTGGAGGAAGCTAGGTGTCACAGTGGATAGAGCACCACGAGCCCTGGAGTCAGGAGGACTTGGGTTCAAATCTGACCTCAGACAGTTAACACTTACTAGCTGTGTGACCTCAGGCAAGTCACTTAAGCCCAATTGCCCTGCCTCTCCCCCTCCAAAAAGAAAAAAAAAATGTATAACCAAATTTAATTGCAAAAACTAAATACATGCAACATGGTGTCTATATAGATGTTTAAGGATGAGAAAAGAGTAATGTATTATGGTTCAAGGGGCCTAGTTTCAAGCCTCAGCTCTTCCACTAGCCATATGAGATTTCCACAGATCACTTAGTCAGTGGAGTCTCAATTTCCTCATTTGTAAAATTGAGAAAATAATATTTGGACTCTTTACCACCTAGAAATATTTTGAAGAAAGCCCTTTGTACTCCAAATGGAAAGCTATTCTAATTACATGTCAACAAATCAAATAACATGAGTATGTCAAAACCCTCCTAGATCCATGTCTTCTGCAAATTTGGCAAGCAGTGCATCTATCCATGTCATTGATAACAATTTTTGAACAGCAGAATTCCAAACATATATCCACAGGGAGCTGTGCTGGAGACCTCTCTCCAAATTTATATTGTCATTTATTTATGACGCATTCATTTGGATCCAGACATCCAACCAGTCTCGAATCCACATAACATCCCCTAGTTCATTTCTCTCCATCTTGTCCACAAAGAGAAGATGAAAGATTTTATCAATGGTTGGCTAAAATATGGATAAAAACATCTAAGGTGTTTTACTTACCCAGTAATCCCATTCAAGGAATAAAAAATAAAAGGAAAGGAAATAAGTTGGAATAACTCAATTTTTTTGAAAGAAAGTACCTTCATCTGCATCTCCTCCTAATTCTCAATAGCTTTTCAAACAGATTTTCTAAAAGTTTCTCCATCTCTGGAGTACCAGAAAACTTCATTCTTTGAAAGCACACCAAGAGGATATTTATGTGAGGGCTATAACCTTTCGTGTGAAATCAGAGCCACTGGGCCATACTGTGTTATTGGAACAGAAAAATAAATTGAATATAAATGTCATACACACAGAGATACACACATAGCAATGTTCTCTCTGCCAGATCTTCCAGACACAGGAAGTAAATTTCTCACTGGATCAACAGAAGAGGCTTTTTTAAAGTCAGTTTTATTTTTTAACTCAGAGCCAGAAGAATGGAGACAAAGAAGGGAAGGGAAATGAATGAAAGAGAAATTCCAGAAAATGCAGCCAGACATTACTGCCACACTTTCTGCTGTTGTGGCCTCCATTTCTTTACTGCACATTCTTTCCTTAATCTCTGATTTCCATCCTGGAACTTGGATGTAGCAATGTTCTTCTTGGAACAATCTGCTGGCTTTTCCTCAGGTCTCATTCTCCTCTACCTCTGGGTAGCATTTGACATTATTGCTGACACCTTCCTTAAACATCCCTATTCCCCTAGTTTCTGAGACACAACCTTAATCCACTTTTGCTCCCTCTGGACTAGAAGCTCCAGAAAGGGAGGGGCCATGTCTTATCTAGACTTTGCACACAATCCATGGCCCAATGCAATATTCTTCATGCAGTGGGTACTTAATAAATGTTTCTTAAACTTAATTTTCCTACCTCTGATTCTTTCCTTCACTTCTTACCTAGATGGCTTTTTTTTCTTCCAACCAACTATCCAAATATTGCTAAAGGTTCGGTCCTAAATACACCTGATCTTCTCTTTCATACTCTGTCAAGTAAAGGAATGGAAGACATGTGGTCTCTTCCATCTCTAGATATATGCTCCAATGCTTTGCCTTGGGCAAGTCATTTAATTTCTCTGGACCTTGGTTTCCTCATCTGTAAAATGGGAAGATTGAACCAAATCACATCAAAGGGTAATTCTAGTGGTAAACGTGGAACCCTATGATGTATGTTATCTTCAGCTTGTGATTTAGACTTAACTGTGATTTAGAGTGTTATTTGGAACATCGATTAATGCATAAAAATGTTTCTGTGCATGGATCAATGTTCTAAATCACAGATTTAGAGTAGAAGGAACAAAACTTAGTGGCCATCTAGTTTGATCCCCTCCGCTGCAAGGCGATTTTCCTACCAGGAATTTCTTTTTCCCATAATTTACTTTAGGAGAAGGGAATCACAGAGCAATAGACCAGGAACCACATGATTCCACTAGTAGTACGAACTACCACATGGATTAATTTGGCATTATTTGAAATGAGCTAGGCACCCCATCATGATTCTAACAGAACACAAAAGTATGTTGTTGTGAGTTGTTGTTGTTGCATCTCTTTTCAGTCATATCTTAAGGATGAGGAGGTCAAAGTGGATGAGAGGATGCCACTGAGATTCCTCAAGAAGAGGATCACAATACCACCAAACATTTGGAAGGAGACCTATGAGGAGCAGCATCAGCAGCTGGTATCATTAAGGAGGAGGAAGGACCACTACTTCTCTGCCAGTGTGAAATCTGACTGGCTGCCATCTTGATAGCTTTATGTGGTTTGAGTTATTCACTGCAATAAATAAATCTTTGGGGAGTAGGATGGGCACAATTGTGTAGTCCAGGGTTTCCAGCAACAGTTCCTGTCTTGTGTATATTTCTGTGTCTCTTTCACACCAATTGAGAGAGTAGACATATAGGGAAACAGCGTTTGAGTCTGTGTGCATGTATTCCTTTTCTTAAGCTTCTTGTGTGCTGGAGCAATATGCAACTCCTCCCCTGTCAGTATGGAAGGTCAGTTTTACAAAAAGCTTTCTAAATAGATAACAAATGCATTTTGACAGGGCCTACAATATATCTCTGAGATACAGCATTAACTAGAAGAGAAAGTGCCAGACTTGGGTCCAAATCCTGCCTCTGATACTTACTCTTTGTGTGACAATGTACATGTTCCATGACCTGTCTGAAGCTCAGCTTCCTCATCTATAAATTGAGGGGGTTGGATATATGGCCTCTAAGGTCCCTTCTGGCTGATCTGTTGCTCATAGTAAATTTCAGGTCACTGTTGTTGGTTGTTCTTCATGCTTGAAGGGGACTGAATGATATCATAAGGTGCCCAATTGTAGCTAATGAGACCAGTATGAGCTTGGAAGGCTCCACCACAGGTCAGGCACAAATAGTCCAAATGAGCATTTGGGATGGCAATGTTTCTAAATTCTGTGCATCTCATGTTCTTCTTGACGTATCACTATTCTGCTTTTCATAGAGCTCAGTGCCTTCTTTGGTGCAGCTAAGCAATGCTGGCTGCTTATACCAGTGTCTCCCATGGACTTCTTCAGAGAGTGTCCTCGCATCTCTTTTTCTGACCACCATGTGCTACCTGCTACTAAGTCACTATACTATAAGACAAATGGCTCAGACCACCCTGTCAAGTTACAGGCACTTTTGAGATCATTGGATATTATACCAACCAATGGAAAACACTTATTCATCCCTTGTCACTATAGAAAGATAGGAATAGATGGTTAACAGGTCTGGGGATTGAATGCAGGACCTGAAAACTGCCAACACCATCATGATATCTCAAAAAGCTCTTATCCATATTAAATTGGTAGTAACAGCCCTATCTGAAAGTGAGCTAGCTACAATATTTTTATTTTATTTATTTAAGTGACTTGCCCAAGGTCACCTGGATAGTTTTGTGTTAAGTATCTGAGGTCAGATTTGAACTCAGGTCCTCCTGACTCCAGGGTCGGTGCTCTATTCACTGCACCACCTAGCCACCCCTATAGTATTTTTAAAGAGCAATGGGGCACAAACCTTGCCCTTCTTTGGCCAGTGAGGATAGAATAGCATTCCAATTGCATCTCAGAGTCACACAGAGGGAGAGGTACCAGGTCCAGGTTTCAAGTCAAAGGATGTGGGCTCAAATCCTGACTCTGACACAGAGCACCTGTGAGATTTTCAGATAGTTACTGCAAAGACCACATTTGCAGCACATCACGCATGAGTATCTTTCAGTGGTAACAGAGTTAGGTCATGTAGATGGAGTTGTGTAGATAGAGTACTGGGTTTGGAGTCAGGAACTCATCTTCATGAGTTCAAATCTGACCTCAAAACCTAGTATGTGTGTGACCTTGGGTAAGTCACTTAATCCTGTTTGCCTCAGTTTTCCTATCTGTAAAATGAGCTGCAGAAGACACTGGCAAACCACTCCAATGGGGCCATGAAGAGTGATTCAATAACAACAACAAAAAGACCAGGATTTCTGTCGACTGCTAAGGATACAAAACCAAAAATGAAGTCATCTCTGCATTCAAGAAGCTTATTCATAAACATGTATACATATAAGAATATGCATGCTATGTGCAAAGGAATGACTAGAATGGCTATAGGAATGCAGCATGAGAAACTGGAAGGATCAAGAGAGTCTTCATGTGGAAAGTGGTGCTTGAGCTGAGACCTGAAAGAGACCAGGAATTACATAGGGAGAGGCTAACAGGGCATGGGGACCAGCCACTGCAAAGGCACAGATATGGGATTCATAATGTGTGCAGAACATATTGCATGCAGGCCAATTTAACTGGAACACAGAGTTCAGGGAGATGAGTAATTTCTAAGAAGACCGGAAAACTAAGAAGAGGGTCAGTTTATAAAAGAGCTTTAAATTCCAATCAGTGGAATTTATAGTTGAACCTCAAAGCAAATAGGGAGCCAACTGGAGTCTGTTGTGTAGAGAAACAGAATCAGACCTCTGCTTTAGCAAAATCACTAGCATCTGTTTGGAGAATGGGTTCATGTGGGCAAAGACTGAAGGTAGACCAATTGCCACTGCAATAGTACAGCTGAGAGTTGATGAGAGTCTGAAGCGGAGTATTTGAGTGGAGAGGATGGGAGGTGTGTGAAAGACGTGGAGATAAAAGCAACAAGATTTGGCAACTGATTTGATATGTGAGGTGAATGTGAATAAGAAGTGAAGGATCTGGGTGACTGGTGGGGCTGCTCCTGAAGGAAACAGGGAACTTTGGAAGAAGGTTGGTTTTACTGGAAAAGATAATGGACTCCATTTTGGACACGGTAAGTCGGAAATGCCTCTGAGAAGGCTGGTTTGAAATGGCTAACAGGCAGTGGGTGATAAAATCCTGGAGATCAGGAGAGAGACTGGAGCCGAATAAACAGATCACAAGAAATAGTGTTCAGACCTATGGGAGCTGATGAGATCAGCAATTGACACAAAGAAGAGAGGAGGATGCAGTGCAGAGGCTTGTGTAGACACAGTGGTTTGCAGGGAAGTATTTAACCACAGGTTTTCTAAAAGAAATAAAATGCACACATGACACATATATAAAGCTTAATCTCAATTATGGACATTTTCTTCTTCTCTTTCTTAAGTTTAGACAATTAGCAAAACAATAAAACAAGACCTTTTGTGGTGTTTGTTGATTTCCAAGATGTAAATGTTCATGTTCAAATGCTTCTGTCACACCACCTAATTGTAGCTGTGCCCAGGAGTGTGCTGAAGCCAGCTCACATATGCTTTTGAGAGTCAATTGTTAAATTTTCAGTGTGAGCATTAGGTCTCCCTAATCAATAGATTAGGATTACAATGACACAAGTCTATGCCCTCAAGGAGCTTACATTCCAGGATGGGAAACAATGTATATGGAGAGATGAATTCTATATCATAGATTATCTAATAATATATAAATATTGTTATACTTATATATTCCTATAAAGACATACCTATAGAGCTGTGGTTCTCAACCTTTCTAAAGCCACAACTCTTTAATACAGTTCCTCATGTTGTGGTGACCCCCAATCATAAAATTATTTTGTGCTACTTCATAACTGTAATTTTGCTACTGTTATGAATCGTAATGTAAATATCTGATATGCAGGATGTATTTTCATTGTTACAAATTGAATATAACCCACAGGTTGAGAACTGTTGCTATAGAGGGATATGTGCAGAACAATAGATCCCTCCAATCTGTATCCATGAATGTTCAACTCAGTGAGGTCTTCAACTGAACTTGGATGTCCTTGAAAACTAAATACTATCCAGGTTCCCTGAAGATTTTCCAAATCAGGCTAGAGCCTCTAAATTCTCAAGGAAGGCCTAGCACCAACATAATCTCCCAGAATTAGACTTAGTATAAATCCATAGATTTGGAGCTTAGTTAAACTCCCTCTCAGATTACAGCTGAGGAAACTGAGGCCAAGAAAGATTAAGTGACTTGCCCAAGGTCACATAAGAATAAGTGACAGACCCAGGTTTGAAACTCAGGTCTTCTGACTAGTGCATTGTATCAATTTGCATAAGTTGAGAGAGCCCTCAATATATCATTTTAAATCATTCTGACATGCTTATTCTCCATAAGTCAGGGGGCCATGTCTTCATTCATTCATTCATTCATTCATTCATTCACTCACTCACTCATTCATTCATTCATTCATTCATTCATTCGTCTATCTATCTATCTACTCATTTATTTATTTATCCATAAAGGGCTCCATAACCTATACTTAAGTGCCATCAGCCACTGTTGACTCGTGGGTAGTGCATGCCAGATGTGGAGATGTACTGACATCCCTTCCAGTTTTCATAGCCAAAGACATTCAGTGTAAGGCTCCTCCTCTTCCAGGCACCAGAGGGATGTTGGAGTTCTGTTGACAATGTCCAGCTATGGATTATGAAGGAAAATAAGCTCCACTCCTATGTCATTAGCTCTTTTATTTTTAACCAAATCAACAAATTTGTTATTTTATACATGACACAACCCACTCCAGAGGAGAAGAGCCAAACATATGTCAAACCTATTCAGCAAATTTAGCCTAGAACTAAATACCAGGTAATGTTTCTCAATTAGACATGTTAATCCCCTCACAAAAGCCAGACAAGTATGGATGCATTCATACCAAGCTCCTCAGCTTAGTCTCTGAAAATCTCCTTATGGTGTATGGCTGAGACAACCCAGCTGTGCCATGGCCCAGGGATCTCAGGTAATAAAAGAAAATAATCCCTTTATTGCCACATAAACAAGATCATTTTTATGCACCCTTACCAAACAGTTCATTCCTTCTATGTGAACTTGTTCACTAGTATCTGGGGTGTTTTTTTAAAAGTACATCGAGACTTCCTATACAAGTGGTTTCTTTTATGAAAAAGTACATTTTCTATAAACTTTTGCACCTCTTATGAAAGCCTGAGTGCACCTAGAAAATCAACTCCCAAGGTTTCATTATTCAATTAAATTCAACAAACATTTATGCAACAAGCATTTTCTTAAAAATCATCCCATCCTGTGAAATGCTTGCTGATTTGTAAATCAAGAGAGGATGGGATTAAAGCTCACGGCCTACACATCTTTAAAATGTCACTGAAACTGACTTGTTCTACTCAGAATACATCTGCTACAAGCATTCACCCTGCTTTCTACAATGTGGAGGCTCTGTAAAGCTTTGAATGACCACCACCCATCTCCGATCTATCAATGAATATGTATTTATTAAGAGCTCACCTATGTGCCAGACACTGTGACATGTACAAAGGGTTTAATCCTAAGAGAAAAAGTGGAAGATGGCCTTTGGAGGTTTGATATTCCCAACTTCAGAAGTCATTCAAGATGATACTAAGCATCTTCTTTGCAATGGCTAAGCTTCAATCAAAACTTGACATAACTTAGCTAAATTGAGAGGCATATGTGATATAGTAACTGAAGTAATGAACTTGGAGGCTGGAAGATCTGGATTTGAGTCCTGCAATAGGCACTTGTAAACTGTGTAACCCTCGGGCAAATAACTTCTTTGAGTCTTGGTTTATCCATCTATAAAATGGGAGACAAAAGTAGCACCAGCCTTAGAGGGTTGTGGGGAGGATTAGGAAGACTATTGGACATTTTATTGGTTGTCTTGTATTCTCCAAACACATGTTTTATACTTTTATACAGGGTGAAAGAAAGTAAGAGCAGAGGCCAACCCCATCTAAAACCTCTGTTGAGTTGTGGGAATTTGTTCACTGAGATCTGTGGAACTAATTTAAAGTCACTCTCATTGACTATTGCCAAAGTCAGTCACCAAAATGACATAGTCTACTTAGCTGGCAAGGAAGTCTAGCAAGAGCTCAGCTAGCCCTATTTCTTTTTTAAAAGATCATTGGAAACAAGTGATAGGCACAAACATAAAAACAAAGATCAAGCATAGAAAATAGGTTTGGGAAATTATATGTCTATATATGTGTGTATACGTGCATGTATATGTTTATAGATATAGAAAAACATATTTAAATTTTATTATAGCCTTCTGGGGGTGGGGGAGGGAAAAAGAACAAAATAAAAATATGCACAGCAGAGAACAAAAGAAAACTCACAAGGAAGCAAAGAAAAGATGGACAATTCTCAACACGAGTATTATTCATCATATAACCTTTCTTGGAATGAAAATTTATTGTTACATAGTTAGAATTCTCTCCTACCTTTTGCTATGCATAAAACATGCTTTTTTTCTTTCTAACTTTGTATTTAAGTTCCAATATTTGAGTTTATGATATGTTTTTGTTTCTTTTCTCTGTTCTGTATTTGTGTTCTGGCATTTGAGTTTAAAATAAAATTTAAAAGATCATTGGTAACTCTTGTTTATGTATCTTTTTCATAACCAGGGATGATACACCAATTGCCTTAGCCTCCCAAATAAAATGAAGCCTCCTTTGAAGAAAAATATTTTAGCAAAACCAAAAGACATAGGTTTGACAGTGTATGCAGTATTCCATACCCATCAAAAACCAATACTCTAATGAAAGGAAGACAGTGACTTCATGACTTCTCCAGTGTCAAGCTTGGTTATTGCAATCACATGGAGCTCATCTCCATTTCCTCAGTTCTTTTGATTAGGGTTATTGTAGGCACTGTGCTTGCGGTTCTCCTGCTCTTGCTCCCTTCTCATTACATCTGTTTATAGATTGCTTCCATGTTTCTCTGAATTCCTCACATTCATCTCACTATGCAAGAAGCCTTTCCTGTCATCCTCAATGTCAATGCATCCCTCTCACTTATCCTGTTTGTATCTTGTTTGTACATTGTTTTTTGTTGCTGTATTCCCTCTCATTAGATTGCCAGCCCCTTGAGGGCAGCGATTGACATTTGTCTTTCTTTGTATACCCAGGATACAAATGTATTTATATGCCCTGGCACATAATAGTACCCAAGAGATGTTTGTTGACTGGATGACAGCACAATAATATTCCATTATTTTTATATTTGAAAATGTGTTGAATTGTTTCCCAATCAATGAGAACCCTCTTTGCTTCCAAGTTTTTTATTTTTATTTTTATTTTTTTGCTACCACAAAAAATGCTGCTATGATGCTATTCCTTCTTGAGAAAAGAACCTCTCTGATATTTAGTGAGGGGAAAGACATTATGAAGTTTGCATTGGGGGAGAGGAGGAGGAAGAGAACAGAAGATTGTCTAAATAGAAGAACATTTGTATAAGACTCTCTTCATTGTTGGAGAAAATGATGACTCCGTGTCACAAACTTATATAAGGGACAGATTTGGTTCAAATATTCGTGGAAGACATTCCTCTTCCCTCCTGCTTTTAAATAAGACATATACAATTCCAGATTCTCCAGGGAGAAATCCAGGAAAAGAGACGCAATTTTGGAGGGCAGACATGTAGGAAAAAGTTGACTCCTTAACATATCCTGATTTCCAGCTTAACTCCCTACAGACTTCAGGGAATTTCCCTTTGCATAAGATAGAAGCCTCTCTCTTGGTTGAGCTGAGATATTTTGCTCTCAGTGGGAGAGATTAGTCATTCTGTGTATTGTCTATCATATTCTAATCTGTATAACTTTTCTTATTTGTTTGCTGCCTCCTTGGATAAGTGAGTTTATTAATCACTATTTCTGGTGATCATTAGGAGAGAAAGGGCTAAGCCTTTAAATACCCCAACTTTGTAGTACCTTTTCCTCACAGCAGCATGAACCTAAGGCAAAAATTATTTCACTAAACTAGGAACATTTTGGGGAACAGATAGATATGACTTGAGTTGGGTTCTGCCTCTCTAAGGAGAGCAGATGGAAATATTTGGCACCCCTTTTCCTCATCCCCTCCAGATAGGTATCAAAATTTGCCCTGGGAAAGGTGGGCAAGGTTCTCAGTATCTTTAAACAAACCATGTGGACATGCTCATAAGTTGCAATTCTTTTCCTCTTCCTTATTAATGAATGGCCAGCTAAATAGTGGGTAAGATAAAAAGATTAAAATCTTTACCTTCTAAACTAAGAAATCAAAGTCTAAAGGTGATTATTGTTCTGCCCATCTCTAGCACCAAGTTCTCCTCTTTCGACCCCTTCAGCACATTTCCTGTTGAAGTTTTAAAGGCCACTTGATTCTAAATGCAGGAATTAGGGATTTTGTCTAAGAGTACCTTGTTGACATTTTACATGATGGGAACATTGAGTCATTTTCATCTTCCCTCTAGAAAGTCTGATAAATGGTATTATTCAATCCATCAAGTATTTGATGCATTGTGCTTGTTATGAGTCCTTATATAGGGAGAGCATCAAAAGAAAACTCTTTATTAAAAGTTGTTTATTTCATTTTTGATTAGTGGAAAGTTAATCAGTAGGGAAAGAAAGGAAGACAAGAACATTCTGGGATTTAGAGAAGTATTTTATAAAAGGTACAGCCTTTTCACCAACCATTTCAAAGAGTCCTTGAGAAAATATTTTATCCACATTCTGTTTTAAAAAATTTTTCAGAGCATCTCCAACTCTATTCCATTTTATTATTTGGTACCACTTAGCAATCTTTCAAGTCCAGTCATTCGGTTTGGTTTCCATTGATTTCCTTGAAACCAATATATACTTAGAAAAAAATGATAACAAGATTGGGTTACTAAGGAGAGCAAAATAACATTTTTTGCCAAAATTGCAGCCTTGTTGGGCTACCGTGGCAGCCCAATGAGAATTTTAGTAAAAGAAAAATCAGCAAATATCTTCACTGATCTTTTACTTGGATGGATAAAATTCAATAGAGGTTATATAAGAGAACATTTTTCACATAGAAAAATAAGCTCACAACTTCCTCATATTTAGCTGAAATCTATAACTAACTATAAAGTATATATATCAGATTAAGGAATTCATTGATTCCACAAAACATTTGATAAATATCTAGTGTATACGGAGCGTTGGTAGGCATGAGAAGCAGATACAAACTTAAGATTTGATCTCTTCCCTCAATGATAATAATTTAAGGTTTGCAAAAACACTTTATAAATATTATTTAATTGATCCACACAACAACCCTGCAAAGTAAGTGCTATTATTACCCACATTTTACAAATAAAGAAACTGGAGTTCACAGATGTTACACAGCAATCCTTAATCACACATGTAAAATAAGTGTTGTGTTAGGATTTGAATCGAGGGCTGCCTGACACTGTGTCCTAAAGTAAAGTCTGGTAAAAAAAAACATTAATTCCACTCCTCTTTCCCACATGGGGCCCTCAGAAAAGCTGTTCAAAGTCCTCTGTGGGTAGTACACTATTCACTCAAATCATAACTAAACATCCCTACTCCCTGGTTCATTTACTAATGCTAATTGGAAGATATACTTAGTTTTGTTTTCCTGTTTCTGTAAGTCATTTAATAAAATAGCATGAGAATAAAGTAGTCATAGAATATTTCCTTCATAATTCTATTATATTCTCCCCTTTGTAGCCATGTTATCAGTTGAAAGAGTGGATGCACTAAGGAAACAGACTGTAACGCCATGCACCAGCAGATTCCCAAAAGAATGCTACTGTGAACAGCTTTTAAGGTTCAGATTACACAGTAACAGTGAAAACTCTGTTTATTCCATTACAGATCAAGGCAAACATTCACAATGTAATATTCACAACACAGAAAGTCACAATATGGTGTTCATAACAGCATAACAGAACGGCCACACAGTTTTCACTACAGTGGCCACAATATTTAGAACAAGGAACAAAAGAAGAATCATCTGGCTCCCCTAAGGGGGAAACCCTTCTCACTTACTCATTCAATCAGTCAGTTCACAATATATCAATCTTCCACTCATGAGGTAACCATTAACTTAATCAGTCACTCATCTAGCAGTCAGTCACTAAGCTAGATTCCCAATTACTAAATATCATTAATTACTAGTACAGTCATTAGGAAACCACACAAATCCTCCACCCCTCTGTATCCAAAAAACCTCAGTTTCATCCAAGGGGAGGCCTTTTCTTCATCTTGACTCTGGGAGGTCTCTCTGATTCCCTGGATCCCCTTCCATTGTCCCAACTCCCTCCTGAATCCACAAAACAGTCACCTGGATACAGAAGCAGACAGCTGCTGGGTTCTCATCTAGTCCTTAGAGATAGACAGCCCCCAGGTCCTTGTCCAGTCCTCAGGGCAATCCCTGGCACACACTCAAGTTCACAGGGCCCGGCACATCTCAAACCCTTCACCACTTCTCTTGCCTGGAACTCAAGGATCAGCCAGGCCATGAATAAACAGTCTTATCCTGGCCATGCTTCTTCAGTCTTCCAGCAGTTCAGCTGGCCCTAGGACCCAGAAGTAATATCGGCCTTCTGGATGGCCTTCACCAGATTCTGGTCTCAAGAAAATTCTATCTCAGGTCTCAGTCAGCTTCCAGATGCTGGGAGAAACTCTCTCTCTCTCAAGAAAACTCCAACTCACTTCTTCAGCTCCTAGATGCTGAGACAATCCTGCTTCCTCCAGTTGGAAAATTCCAATTCTGTCTCTCTGCCTCGAGAATTATTTTTTATATACAGCACTGACCTCCTGTCTTGGCCAATAGCCTTCTTCCACATCAACAGGGGAGTTCACGCCTTCTCAACAGTGGACAGGGCTCACACCTTCCATGCTTAGCCCTAAGTTACTAAGTGCTAAGTATCTGATAAACTGATTGTTATTACACAGATGTGGAAGGGCATACATTTAGAGACCATGTGTGAAAACGGTATACACATGAAGGTTATATAAGTGTAGGAAGCATGTGTGTCCAAGACAGATGCAAAGAGGAGCAACTCATGCCTCTGATAGTGTTGGACACTAATAACTTCTAAAGTAAAAGCATATAAGACTGTAAAAGAGGATGGGGGGATGGAGAAAGTCAGCAAATGGCGAATCTGGCAGTTGAGTTGGCCCTTAGAGGACAGGGATGATTTCATGAGGTGCACAGCTGTCTCTCCCATTACACTGTGAGCTCCTTGAGAGTAGCCTGTTTTTTGGCTTTTCTTTGTATCCTCCATGGTGCCTGGAATGCAGTAAGTACTTAATAAATGCTTATTGACTGATCAGCTCAAGTGAATATAGTGGAGATCATTCAAGGCTTAAGGAATGACATGGTGTAATGATAATGGGAATTTGAAGATCTTCCCTGCCCCTTAATAGGCCTAAGGGGAATTTGAAGACCTTCCCTCCTTTGAAAGTAAACTCTGCTCCCTGATAGGCTGAATGTAATCACATGGAACCTGTGGTGGGAGGAGTTTGCTGAAGGAAGGCAGAGCCCACAGGAAGCTGGTAGTCAGAGCCAGAGAGACAGTGGGAGAGAGAGGACTCTAGGGCAAGGAGATAGAGAGGTTTGTGAGTAAGTATTGATCTTATATTGGTTTGTGGGAAGGCTAAACAATGCTGTGACTCTCTGTGTTGTTATGCCTCATTAACTTCTTTACTACTGTGATGGAATTGGCTTACTGGTTTTGGGATTCAGTTTTCTGGTGTCTAAATGAATGCTTTACTTCTGTCCTCTATATGGAGAGTTTGTTATATTTTGTAATCGAGCACTATATGGGAATATTTATAGTCATAGTTGGTACTATAAATGTTGCACTGGCACTACACATGGGCAAAAGTATACAGAGAGGAAAGTAACAGGTATATTCAGGGATTTCATGAATATTATTCAATATTAAATTGTCAGTCAATAAATATTTATTAAGCACCTACCATGTTTGCTATGCACTGGGAATAAAAAGAAAGACAAAAATATGGTGTCTGTTTTCATGGAGATGATGAGGTCAAGTGAAATAGTATAAAGGGAGAAGAAAAAAGGGTCTAGGACAGAATTCCATCAGACCCTCAGTGTTAAACATGACCTCCATGAAAATCTAGCAAAAGAAACTAAAAACTAGCAGTTGCATAGGTAGGAAGAAAACCATGAGAGCAGCGTCAGAAAGACTTAACAAGAATGTCAAGGAAAAGAGGGTGATCAACAGTGTCAAAGACTACAAAAAAGGAAGATGAGATTTTTTAAAAAGCCATTAGTTGTGACTGTCAATAACTTTAAAGGGAGCAGTTTTAATTGAATGACATCAGAAGTCATACTGCAGAGGGTTGAGATGAGAGTGAAAGGAAAGGAGATGGAAAGACCTATTTTGAAGACCTCAGAGAGGTCTACCACAAAAAGGAGGGGAGATGTGGGTGATATTGCCAAAAAAATCCATGAACAGTTTGTTTTGAGCAATGTGTTATTTTTTAATCAGAGAATTACCTTAGTCTTTCTATAGATTATCTAGATTCCTCTGAAAAGTAATGGGAAGTAAAACATAGCTTCCTTTTTATCTCTCAAGGATCTAGCAAACTAAACTGTGAGGCAATTTATTTCTGTTCCTCATAAATTTGGGATTTTATCAAAGGTCATGCATTTTTCCAGGATGAAGGAAATGAGGGGCTAATTTCCCAGTGGCTCTCACCAGAGAATTCACAGCATGCTTTCACTAAGATTTTTTTCTACTTTGGAAAGATATTTGGGTTAGCAATATTTAATAGCACTGTTAACACCACAGAAAGTCAGAGGATTTATTTGAAAAAAAAATACATATAATTTGGAAAGCATTTAGGGAAGCAAAAAGAGGTCTGAACTATTTTAAAAGAAAGAAATTCTCTAGTTCCAAAGAAGGCTTTGGAATTTTATCACCCTTGGAGTTCAATTTGAGTTCTTCTGTCCTCAAAAATTGCCTATAGTTTTTCAAGCTTCTTCCCAAAACAAAAAAAATGTATTATTATATTGAAAATGTTTAGACATGTCAAAATCCAGAGTCCATATAATGGGAACATAAAAGTTCTATAGTTTTTGCAGCACAAAACAGTCTGATCTGTCTGGGTTCAAGCTAGCCAGTACATTAAGTCCTCCAGACTATTTTTGAGACTTGGGGAAAGAATGGAGATGAAATGTAGGGGAGAAGCAAGAAGAGAGGCAGAATGAAGGATACGAATAGAAATGAAAAGCCTGGACATGTCAGATTGTGAGGTAGAACCATGTAGAAACATGAAAAATAGCTTTATTTTATTTCTCTACCAAGACCAGCACATTCCCCCAACCACAAGCTTCCAGGGGTCTCATACTTCTTTTTTATCTGTTACTGCATCAAGCACCATGAACCAATGAATGCTCAAAATAAATTACTGGCTTGTCATCAAGATCATCTCAACCATCAACAACTGGAGGAATCAATGAGGCAAACTGCTATTCTAGAACTATTTATTATCAATTGCTAAGAAATAGTTGCTAGGATGAAAATGATGAAAACTTCGGGGAGAAGTGACCACTCTACTCAGAACTCATAAGAGAGGAGAGAAGAGGCAAGCAGACGCTGATATGCTTCATAGATTTTCAGAGAACAGATATTAAAGAGTTTAGAGAAAAGAGAGGTAAGAAGCCATGATCTAAAATTATTTTTTTAAAAAAAGGAAGTAGGTCAGAAGGAATGACAGAATCTCAAGAATGAAATTTTGAGATGAAACAAATTATGATAAGAAAGAGAGGGGAAGATGTTCAAAGAGATAGATGCAAATACACAACCAAATTGCATATTTAACCAGGTCAAGTAATGGAGGATAACTCCAAATGCATGCCAAGATCTTTATAAGTACAATGTCAAGAGTATTAAAGCTCAGAATGAGTTCAGTCTGACACAGAATGCTCAATACAACAAAGGGAGAGGAAAGGTTTATTTTTGTTGTGTTTTTTTGTAGATAGTTGTGGGGCAAGATAACTTAAAGAAGTGATAGAATCAGTGCTTAGCATAGATGAAGAAGGGAAGGAAAAACCCTTTGACTATTAGAGTTATAAAAGACCTTAGAACATAGAGCATTTAGAATGTTTGAGCTAGAAGGATCCTTACAGCGTACATCATAGAACACTGGACCAGAAAGAAGTGTTAGAACATAGACTGTTAGAGTTGGAAGAGACCTTATAACATACACTGACAAAGCTAGAAAAGACCTTCTAGACCAAAGAATATGGAATATTAGAACATGGATGATTAGATAGGAGGAGGATCAGGGTTCTAAGACATCCCTTATAATTTCTCTCACCCTAAAGTCCTATCTTGATGCCTCCTGGCATGGTGTGACTCTGAATTCTCCAAATATATACCAGTACAAGTGCTGGTAGGTCCTCCCAACCTGGAAAAATGTCAAGTATATGCCTGAAAATGAAAGCTCTAAGAATCTCCATCTCTTTTATCCCCTCTATTCCAGTTCTTCATCCTCAAGCTCTTCAGATCCTGCTGAAAAATGGAGCATGGTGGGAAATAATGAATAAGAAAGTGGATTGTATAAAATGTATTAAAATATAAATATACAATACATAGACAGGCGACTCTGTGTGTGTATGAGAGAGAGAAAGAGAAAGAAAGAAAGAAAGAAAGAAAGAAAGAAAGAAAGAAAGAAAGAAAGAAAGAAAGAAAGAAAGAAAGAAAGAAAGAGAGACAGATTCGGGTGAGATTGCAAATGAATCTGATGTTGCATCTCTGCACCTTTTCGTAAGCTCTGCCCCATGCCTGGAATGCATTTCTTCTCTTTAAGTATGCCTAGCTCCCTTCAAAGCTCATTCCAGATGGTAACTCCTCTCTGATGCCTTTCCTGACCCTTCCCTCAGCTTCCATTGCTTCCCCACTCTCCAGATTACTTTGTATTTATATTAAATATACTTGTGTCTACTTATAAGTTTCATTTCCCTCAATAAACTATGAGGTTTGAGAGGGAAGAAGCTATTGAATTTTTATCTTTGTAATCCCACCACCCAGCATAATGCCTGATGCATAGAAGATGGTTAATAAATTCCAGTTGACTGAATGATTACTGTCTCAAGACCCACTTACCTACATGAAAAGATTTTCATTGCCAGACAATTAACCATTAGGTAACGTTTTTTTTTTGGCCATAGAAATTTATGAAGACTGTCTACAAAGTCATGGAGTCACACAATCTGTGCTGATGGGAAGACTGCCCACATCATTAAAAGCATCCTTGGAGTATTAAAGTATAAATTACCTCCTGAAATCAGCAGGAACATGCAAAAACACTAGGACTTTGAATGTCTTAGTAAGTTTTCCACAGAACCTAGATATCCCTTATGCTTGATCTTAGTCACATTTTTTTTGTTTTTTCTATTCCTGGTATTGCATCATTCTAGGGAACTCCCAGTGTGGAAATTCCCTGTGCTTCCTAAAAACCAGGACTTTGTCAGCAACTTGTCAAGTTGCCTGGAGCCCTAAGGAGGTTAAGTGACTTGACTGTAGTCACACAGTTGGTTGTGAGTTGAACTCACAAGAGGCAGCAATTCATCCCCAGGTCTTCCTGAGTCTAAGGCCAGATTTCTTATCCACATTACCCTGATGATCCAAATATGCTATCATTATAGGATTCTTTTATTAGAAATAGGAATATGGGGGGAGGGAGCCAAGATGGTGGCATAGAAGCAGCAAAGCACTGCAGCTCCCACACAAACATACTAAAAACTCATAAAATGGGACTCTAAAACAGATTTTTGAGCTCCAAAACTCTCCGAAAGACAGAAAGCACATCTCTTGCTACAGGCAGCTCAGCAGGTGGGGCTCTTCACAGCAGACTGGGAGCCCTGGCAGAAACCCCTGGCCGGCTCAGGCCCCAGGGCATCGGGCGGGGAGCTGCGTCTATAGGAGAGCAGAATGGCTGTACTGGAGGCACAGTTACCACATTTATCAGGCCTGAAGAAAAAAGTCTAAGAGAAAGGTCAGTGGGTTTTGCTAACTCGGGAGGAGAAGAGCGAGTTCGGCCAAATTGCTCCCAGGGCAAGGAAACAGTGGGAGGCAGCTGTAGCAGCAGGAACAGCTGAGAGTAGCAGCGGCCTCCACGGGGCTGCTTCAGAGCCCTCGGCCTGCAGATAGCAGGGGGGCTGAGGCGATTGATCAGGGCCAAGGGCTCTTGCATTGAGTGGCCTGGATCTGGATCGTGGTCTTGAGTAGGGGTCCTGGGGTGCGCTTTCAGTGAGCCACTAATAGCTCCCACTAATAGCTCTGGCAGCTGTGAAGGCCCCAGCGATTTGGGACAGAGCTTTTCCCCTCCAGTAAACAGAGCTCCACAGAGCTAAAAAACCAAGCAATTAATAGACTGGACAACATGAGGAAACGGAGGCAAAGTAACAACACCAAGAAAACTCTAGAATTTTTTTTGTAGACAAAAAAGACCAAAGTATGGAGCCGGAGGAAGACAACTCAGTCAGAACTCCCTCACCAAATGCTTCGAAGACACTGGAAGAATGCCTACTAGCTATACATCAACTGAAAAAGGACTTTGAAAACCAAATAAGATAAGTGGAGGAAAAATTGGAAAGAGAAACTAGAATGATGAGAGAAAGTCATGGAAAGAGAGTCAACAACCTGACTGAAGAAAAAAAACCCACATGGCAAAGGAGGCCCAGAAAGCCAATGAAGAGAAGGATGCCGTGAAAAGTCAAATTTGCCAGATGGAGAAAGAGTCTCAAAAGCATTCTGAAGAGAATAATTCCTTCAGAATTAGAGTGGAGCAAGTGGAAGCTAATGACTTTATGAGAAACCAAGATACTATTAAACTGTTACAAAAAAAATGAAAAAATAGGAAGCAATCTGAAATATCTCCTTGAAAAAACCACTGACCTGGAAAATAGATCCAGGAGAGACAAT
>JAQQSW010000287.1:0-37949 GCA_028646575.1 Pseudocheirus occidentalis
CTTTGACTCTGGGTGGTCTCTCTGATTCGCTGGATCCACTTCCCTAGTCCCAGCTCCCTCCTGAATCTGCCAGACAATCACCTAGATTCAGGAGCTGAAAGCTTACAGGTTCTCGTCCAGTCCTCAGGGATGAACAGCTCCCAGGTCCTTGTCCAGTCCTCAAGGCAATCCCCGGCACACACTGAAGTTCACCGGATTCAGCACACCTCCAATCCTTCAGGACTTCTCTTGCCTGGAACTCAAGGATCAGCCAGGCCACCAACAAACAAAGTCCCATTCTGTTTATGTCTTCAGTCAGCTTCACTGAGGAGCCAAATCCAAAATCCATCTGTTTCTCCAAAATTCTCCTGCTTATAAACACTGGCCTTCTCCCAAGTAAACAGGGGAGTGTCTCAGCCAATGGCATTCTTCCACATCAACAGGGGAATTCACACCTTCCAGACAACAGGGGAATTTATGTCTTCCAGACAAGGCTACACCTTCCATACAGAGCTCACACCTTCCAGACAAGGCTCACACCTTCCATATAGAGCTCACATCTTCCAGACAGAGCTCACACCTTTCATACTTAGCCCTCAATATCCAACAAACTGATTACCATTAGGAGTCTGGAGGACCTGAGTTCAAATCTGTTAGGAATAAAAAGAAACAAAAGACAGTCCCTGCCCTCAAGGAGATGGCAATCTAATGAATGTGACAAAAAACAAATGAATAGGTACAAACAAACCATAGGGAGTTAATAGTGAGAGGACACTATAATTGAGAAGGGTTGAGGAAGGCTTCCTTTACAGAGGATGGGATTTTAGATACGGCACTTAAAGGAAACCAGTAAATGTAGTAACTAGACACAAGGAAAGAGAACACTCTAGGCATGTGGTCAATCAGATAAAATGACTGGAGTCAAGAGAAAGAGAATCTTCTTCATGGAAGAGCAAGGAGTTCAGTGTCATTGCTTTAAAGAGTCTATGATGAGAATTGAGGTATAAGTAGATTGGAAATGTAGGGGAGGGTTGTGTTATGAATAGCTTTGAATGACAAATACAGGGTTTTGTATGTGATCCTGGAGGTAATAAGAATACACTGGAGTTTATTAAATAAAGGAATAATATGATCAGACCTGAGCTTTAGGAAAATTACTTTGGTGGTTGAGTGGAGGATGAATTGCAGCTGGGAGAGGCTTGAGGCAGGCAGGCCCATTATTAGGCTATTGCAATGGTCTAAGTGTAAGGTGATGAGGACTGTATCAAAGAAGTATCAGTGTCAGACAAGGAGGCATGTTTGAGAAATATGGCAAATTGAAACCAAATGGTCTTGTCAATAGATTGAATATGGGTTTGTAAAGTCAAGCACCAGCAGATTCCCAAAAGAATGCTACTGTGAACAGCTTTTAAGATTCAGATTACACAGTAATAGTGAACACTCTGTTTATTCCATTACAAATCAAGATTCAGTACAAAATTCACAATATAATATTCTCAATATTACATCTTATCACAGAAAGTCACAATACAGTGTTCATAATAGTTTAATATTGGAATGGCCACATAGTTTCCACCACAGTGGCCACAATATTTAGAACAAGGAATAAAAGGAAAATCACCTGGTTTCCCCAAAGGGGAAACCCTTCTCACATAAAGATTCAGTCAATCAATTCACAATATGCCAATCTTCCACTCATGGGTCAACCATTAACTTAATCAGTCACTCATCTAGCAGTCAGCCACTAAGCTAATTCCCAATTACTAAATATCATTAGTCACTAATATGGTTGTTAGAAAAATCACACAAACTTTCTGCCCCTTGGTTTCCAGCAAACCTCAGTCTTGTCCAAGGGGAGGCCTTTTCTTCATCTTGACTCTGGGAGGTCTCTCTGATTCCCTGGATCCCCTTCCATGTTTCCAGCTCCCTCCTGAATCTGCAAAACAGTCACTCGGATTCAGAAGCAGACAGCTTGCCAGGTTCTTGTCCAGTCCTCAGAGGCAGACAGCTCCCAGGTGCTTCTCCAGTGCTCAGGGCAATCCCAGGCACACACTGAAGTTCACAGGATCCAGCATATCTCAAACTGTTCACCAGTTCTCTTGCCTGGAACTCAAGGATCAGCCAGGCCATGAATAAACAAAGTCTTATCCTGGTCATGCTTCTTCAGTCTTCCAGCAGTTCAGCTGGACCTATGACCCAGAAGGAATATTGGCCTTCACCAGATTGTCATCTCAGGAAAACTCCAATTTAGTTCTCAGTCAGCTTCCAGATACTGAGAGAGAAACTCTCTCTCTCTCCCTCTCTTTCTTTCTTTCTTTCTTTCTTTCTTTCTTTCTTCCTTCCTTTCTCTCTCTCTCTTTCTCTCTCTCTCTCTCTCTCTCTCTCAGCTGGCTTCAATCTCCATGAATCTTCTTTCACAAGGACCAAATTCCAATTGTGTCTCTCTGTCTCTAGAATTCTTCATTATATACAGCACTGGCCTCCCGTCTCAGCCAATAGCCTTCTTCCACATCAACAGGGGAGTTCACGCCTTCTCAACAGTAGACAGGGCTCACACCTTCCATACTTAGCCCTAAGTTACTAAGTGCTAAGTATCTGATAAACTGATTGCAATTACAGGGTTGGGCAGCGAGAGATAGTGAGGAGTCAAGGACAATCCATAGGTTGTGAGACTGAGGGCAAGCAGGATGGTACTACCCTCCATAGTAATAGGTAATAAGTAAGAAGTGAGGAGGTTTTAGGGAGAAAGATAATAAATTTGGCTTTAGGCATGTTGAATTTAAGATGTCTACTGAATATCTTATTCAACATATCTGAAAGGTAGTTGGAGAAGTTTAAGAAGACTTATATGAACACATACCAATTGGAGTAAACAGAATCAGAAATATATGCACACAGAGACTAGGATATATATATGTGTCATACACATTTAATATGTATTTATAATATATGTACATATACTACAAATGTAAAGTACTAAAAGAGAAAGCTGAATGCTATGAAATCATAATGTTCAATCTTGGTATTAAATAAGAAAGCAGAAAATTCACTTCCTTTGCTTACTGAGGTGTAGGACCCAGGGTGTGGCATGTTGTACATACTAACAAACTTTGCAGGTGTGTTGGTTAGTTCTACTGTAGAGCTACTTTATCCTTTTTTGTATTCTTTGTTATAAAAGATGACTAAAGAATGAAGGATGGAAGAAAATATCTGGAAAGTATATTAGTCAAATAAAAGCAGTAAATTGTTTTAAAAAGATTATTTAGCTTATTATGTTTGGTCATTTCGGAGATTGGTTTATTTTACTTTGGAAACATGCTGATTTATTCTTTTTGAAGATTCTTTTGTTTTGTTTTCCTTCAAGTAGATCATAGAGAGCATACTTATTAATGATGCATCAGCGGATGTCTATGTAAACATGTAGATTAATGACTGGACACCCAATGAATTTGAGAGTCTTCTTGAGAGGCAAAGACACACTCAGTTCTGTTCTTTCAGATTTGCTTTCTGAAAAAGAATTTTTGTCCCCCATGACCTTTACAAATGTTTCCATTAGAGGGAAAGACAGAAGCAAATGAATTTGAGGAGTCACTTGAGGGTGGCTCATCACTGTAAGGATGGGATACCATAGAGTTGTCAGCTTTGATCATTGTAGCATTTTGTAATGTCGTAAAGAACATAAAGTTAGCAAGTAATGAAGTCATCCTCCTGTAATCATGATTTCTTACAGACTGGAATTCTTCACTGAAGGAGATGAAAAACTAAGATTTTGAAGCAGAAGGTTAGGCCTCTCTGGAAAAAAAAATTCTCCTAAGTATTCTTTTCTGGGTCTCAGAAATGATCCCATTGGTCATAACTATTCTTGAGTCATTTTTTCAGTTGTGTCTGATTTTTTGTTTCTCATTTTGGGGTTTCCTTGGCAAAGATACTGGAGTGGTTTGCCATTTCCTTCTCCAGCTCATTGTACAGATGAGCAAACTGAGGCAAACAGGGTGAAGTGACTTGCCCAGGGTCACACAGTTAATAAGTGTCTGACGTCAAATTTGAACTCATCAAGTTCTGCTTTGTGGGCTGTGGCGCCACCTAGCGCCATTTGTCATCTACATGTGACATAATAACTGAACAGTTGTGCTTCCAAATGAAGGACTTGCCTTCCCAAAGGCACAAATTACACACTGTTTGGTTACTGTTTGTTGTTGTTGTGGACTTGTAAGACATTCTCACAAACTTGTAACTTTGATGAATCTGTAGTCTTCTGGGTTTGGGTGTTCCTCAAAGGGACAGATGACAATCCATGTATGCCTTCCCATCTTGCATTATGCTTGTATCAATAGCACTGTTAAAAAAGTAATATTATATGAGTCTGAAAGTCATAATATTGTAGAAGGCAATTTTTATATTCAAAAGTTATTATATAGACACACTCCTCTGCATCATGGAGAAAAAAAGAAATATATAAAGATAGAGAATCAGAGGTGATAAAGACAGGATGATAGATACAGTGAAAAGAGAGACAGAAAATATACCTCATCTATTAGTTAAAACATATTATTATACAAAATAAACACGTTTTATTTTACAAAACATTTGATCATTCCGCGAATCATTTTCTTTTCCTCCCTTTTTTTTCATCTGCTACTATCATCTCCAGGCTAGAAATCTTTCTTAAAAAGCCAAAAGATTTGATAAATCATGCCACGTTTCTTTCTTAAATTAAACCAGGCAATGCAAAGGGCAATATTGAAATTACTTCCCAAAAGTACAAAACAAACATAACCTTTCTTGTTGAAATTTTATTTCTATAAATAATAATAATAATAATGTTATTATAATCATTATCTTTATTTATTTATTTTTGCAAGCATTGCAACATTCAACAATATGGAAATCTAGCCAGCTCAGAGTATAAAAGCTATGGTGTAAAACTGTATCTATAATTTTTAGCCTGTATGAATATCTGCCTTTAATACTGAATGGGGCATATAAGTTTCAAACCACTTCTATCACTTATTCACAGCCAAAGTCAAGCTCTGTTATAAGTACATAGTAAAAACCAGTTAGTGATGATTTTGCTTAACTAAGGCAAAGTTTGGAAGCAATATATTATTAACAATAATCTTTATGCACGAACATTTATAAGATGCAATCTTGGAAATCTGCAGTTAGGAAAGTGAATAGGCTCATTGAGAAGTGAGAATTGTTTTGTTTTGCTTTTGTGGAGGTCAGCCATCTCCACTACCTGCCTGTAGCACTCTTCTTATACAGTCATTATCCCACCCCCACATGCACACACATTACCTGGTGATGAAGTCCTTTTAGCAGACTTCGACTGATTTTTGGTTTATAGACCATAGACCTATCACTGACCTTTGTTCTCAGAGACTCACGGTTTTCGCTCTACTCACAGCAGCACTGAGAACCCCTACTCCTCTGTTGGCCCAAGGAGCCATCAAATGAGGACTTACGTGAAAGTACTAAATAGATTCTACTATAATTTAATTCATTCATCTTTAGGACATTTGAAACTCCTTGAGGGAAAAGTAATAAATCTTTTCTCTGATCTGTAAACTCTTAGCACCTAAAAATGTTATAAATACATTTTGTTTGATAAATATTCAGTGACTGGCTTAATTTATTCTCGAATTAAACTGGTTTAGATGCAAAGTGAACTTGTGGGAAAAAACGTCATGACACAACCAGATTATTCTTAGTGATTGTATTCTTCTAAATTTCCCATTAATAATGATATTCTCAAAATTTAGCTTAAAATATTTTTGTATGTAAGGCAAAGATGAGGTTGAACTATATAACAATAACTTGTGTTTTAAAGACATTGTAAGGTTCTTAATATTTTTTGTGTGTTATAGACCCCTTAGGCAGGTTGGTGAGGCCTGTGGGGTTCTCAGAATGTTGACTTTGTGTTTTTTTTATAGTGTAATTAAAATAAATGCTAACTTTCAGCTAGCTGATAGTGAAAATAAGAATTGAATTTTTCCTTTCTATGCTTATAGATTTACTGCAGTCTATACAATGCAACCGTTGTGTGGGTGGGGAGGACTTGAAGCTCAAGTTAAGGGTTGTCTCTTAAAGCTTACAAAGAAAGGAATCATGAAGTAGAGCCTAAATTCTCACATCAGATTAGAAAGATTGGGCATAATTTCTACCTCTGACTCAAACTGGTTTTATGACTCTTAACCAGGCAGTGCAAGTGAATAGCCTCAAAACTGCATTATTTGCATTAGTTCCCATTGAAAGTTTTCTATGCCAGTGGAATTTATAGGGAAGTAAAGAAAGGGTGGGGATGGGGAATGCAAATATGTAGTGTTTTTCCTCCTAATGACTCTGTGAGGTAGATAGTACAAGTATTACTATTTCTACTTTACAGATGAAAAAATTGAGACTTTGAGAGTTCTCAAATTTGGCTACATTGTTTACATGACCAAGTAACTTGTTGATGATTGCACAGCTTGGAAAATGAGATTCATTGCCAAGTCTCTTAATGTGCCAAGATAGCACTTTTCTGACTGTCAAATTATATTTCAGGGATCTCAAAAATGGACTGTGGTCCCGCTGTGGCTGTTCAAAGTCCCTCCCCAAGATACATTGCACAGTCCCTTGTCCAGAAGCACATACAACTAGATTAATCAGTCTTTGTGAAGAAAGAAACATATTTGGATTTGAGTCTTTGGGGTTAATCAACAAACATGCCATTGGAGGCTGAGGCCATTGACCTAGGACATCTATCAAAGTTCCTCCTCACAGACAACAGTCTGTGATTCTGAACATCAATCAATCATCAACAAGCATTTAAGTGATTATTATTACATTCCAGTCATTGTGCTAAGCACTGGGAATACAGACAAAAGTGAAACGGGTGACTTAACCCATCCTTGACATGAAGACCCTGCAAAAGAAAAGCCACCAGCACATTTGACACTGCCACTGGTTGGTAACATTCAAATTTGGGTTTGGGAAAGAAAACCTGGCCAGAGAAGACATCTGTCAATTCCACATGGCAGAACCCACATGTCTTTTTGGTAAGAGTCATGAGATCTGAGAATCCTCGTCTGGAAGAAGGTCTATCTACCCAGTGACTCTAGTCCACGGTAGCCTAACACTCTTGTAACATATAGCGCTGCAGATGGCGAGGATTTAGATGCACAGATTTGATATAATTTCAATTGGGTCTCGTTCACTAACTACAGCACTAACAAACCCCCCCCCCCCACACACACACCCCACACACCCCATGCAAATCTTCAGGAGCAAACCTTTCTTTCTGCCAGCAGTTTTTAGCTGGGTTCGTCTCTGGTTGTCTGCTCTTTGTTTCTCGTTTATTGGTTCTTGGACAAAGTTGACTCATCCCCCTATAAAGCACTGGCTGCCCAAAGGGTACCAACCCAAATGCCACTAGTTCATTCAGCTTTGACACTTCTCAGTGTGATCCTAACTGCTTCTTTTTAAAACAAGCAGGCAAGGGGAAAAAGCTCAAGGGACTTTCTCCTATTCATTTCTATAATAGTTTTCTTGCCACAGGAGGCTTAAGAAGATTTGTACAGGCTGCTTTCTTTTCATTAGCAGCAAGTGCAATGCTGTTGGGTAAGTTAAATGTGCAAGGCACATTTAAAAATATAAAAATGAAAAGTGTGAGGATTTTAAGAATAGATTTTTTTCTTAATCCTTTCCTTTAAAATTCTCATCTTATGATTTTCCTTACAATGCAGATAAAGCAGCAACAACCTATATATTATTCATATATATCTGTGTGTATATTTATATGTACAGAGACATATATATATATGTGCACACAGAGAGAGGTGTCTAAAAGCAAGGAATTCATATCTAACATTATTCTGTTTGTTGAATGCAATATTATGCTCTACTGACTTTTTGGCATGAGTGTGTTAAAATTCTCGTTATTAGACTGACAAGAAAAGCTGATTGAATTTTCAACACAATCATTGAGGCTGTCATGGAATATAACAATATTTAATGATTTCTTTGTATTTTCATATGCAACCACAAATGTACCAGACTCTTGGAGGCTGAGTTTGGCCGTCCCATTGCATTAACCTGCCAGAGCTAAATTATCATGAGCAGTACTGATTTTTTTTTTCATTCTCATTCTCTGGAACAAGACCATCACAGAGAATCTGTGATTCTCACTGAAGGATGGAGAGAAATAATATTGTTATTTTGCAGATTCATAGTTTCATATTTTCTACAGACCAGTGCAACCGGTTTTAGAGTTTGTGTGTTTAGATGAATAGAGGGGAAGGATAAGGGCCACTTATGAATTAGAGAATTCTTGATATAATGTATAATTTCCTTGCTGTGCTTACATTTCTTTTCTTCTTTGAATATTCATGTTCATGCTGTCGGTCATTCTGCATAATTTCAGGGTTTATCAAATGTATTGCTTACTAGTTAGTATATATGCCATGGAGTTTTATGAAATGATTAGTAGTATATTTTTTCAAGTGCTCGTTAATCACTGGGA
Organism: Pseudocheirus occidentalis; assembly: GCA_028646575.1. Lineage (NCBI taxonomy): Eukaryota > Metazoa > Chordata > Mammalia > Diprotodontia > Pseudocheiridae > Pseudocheirus > Pseudocheirus occidentalis. The sequence continues at coordinate 8,480 of JAQQSW010000287.1, forward strand.
ATGGAGCCACAGGAACCGTTTTGACGGTATTCACAGAGGAAGGAGGAAAAGGTTTGTATGGTCCTCTTGTTAAAAACCAGCAGTGATCTCATCAGAACATTGTCAGAGGATGGATACACAGGAATTTTGTCTCCCTGCGCCATACAGACTTGGAAGGAATTCTTTAGAGTGATCTTTAGAGAAAAGTAGCTCAGAATCAACAAACATTTAGTAAATTGTGACTCTGTGTCTGTGAAGATGTGTATCATGTATTTAATACTCTGTTTCTAGGGTTCTCTGGGATATTTGTTTCTCCATACAATCTTTTATAGATTACCTAGGAAAAAAGAATGAATAGTAACTTGAAAATAAGACTGCTAACATGACATTCACCATTTTGTGCAATCATCCCTTAAAAAAAAAAAAAGAAAGAAAACTTAGTAGCAGGACAAATGATTTGTATTTCTGCTTGTGATTAAGGACTTACCAAAAAAAAAAATCATGACTTTTAGGTTTTAAAAGATCACGGATTATAATGTAATATACTTTCTCCCCTTTCTCCCAAAGTTTTATTTTTCTTTCATGACAGTCTTTGATAGTGAGTTGACATTTTGAAATATCAAGGCAGAGAATAACCATTGATACAGCTGTCTGACTTACCCCGATTCCTTATTATAGCCGCCCAGTTTCCACAGGCCATACTTCTGTCAACAGCACTTCATCAGTGATGCCCCAATTGCCCATATATGCATGGAAGCTTGAAGGGCTGCCAGCTGAGTGCTCAATAAATCAAGGAGCAAATTATGGTGGTTGCTTAGGCAGGGTTTGGATTGTGCTGCATCCACATGGCTGCAGACTATTAGCCAAAGTTAGTAAGTCCCTAAACAATGCATTAGTGGGAAGATGATTCCCTGTGATCTATTTGTGTCATATTTTATAGGGTAGGAAAATAACTCGCTAGAAACCTGAACGTGGCTCCCAGCCTTAAAGAGCCCCTTCTTTCATGTGCTTGGTGCTCTAGAGGACAGAGGACTGGTCTAACCCTCTTACTCAGATTATTTCTTTGAAAAGAATTTCTGAGTCTAGTTGAGTCCCTGATTCATGACTTTGAACATTAACAATTTATTTGACATTTTCACCTTTGTAACATCTCTTGGATATTCCCTGTGACTCTGCCAACACTCATGCAAGTCATCATCACCCCACACTTGGAACACTTGTAATAGCCTGGAGATGAGTCTACCTGCCTCAAGCCTTTCTCCACTCCAATCTGTCCTCCACTCAGCCACCAAAGCGACTTTTCTAGTTTCATCATGTCACCCTCCCTACTCAGTGATCTCCACCGGCTCCCTATTACTTCCAGGACAGAATACAAACTGCTCTGCTTAACATTCCCAGGCCTTCACTGCTTACCTCCCTCCTACCTTTGCAGTCATCTTATACCTAATTCTCTCACAACTACTCTTTCATTCCGTGGCATTGGCCTCCTGTTTGTTCCACAAACAAGACACCCCATCTCTCAGCTCCAGATATTTACTCTGGGTTTCCCCCCAGTCCAATTACTGACCTCTCTGACTTCCATTAATTTCCAATTCAAATGTCATCTTTTACTGGAAAATTTCCCCAACCCCTCCTAATTCTAGGGCCTTTCCTCTGTTAATCAGTTCCTATCCTATATAAAGTTGCCTTTGTATTTATATTTGTCTGCATGTTTTCTCTCAAATTAGAATGTTAGTTCCTTGAGGGCAAAGAATGTCTTGTGTCCCTTTTCGTATTCCCTGGATGTGTTCACATTCAGTTTTTTAGTAATATCTGACTCTTCATTCAGCTGATAAGTGTCTGATTGAACTTGCATCTTCCTGATTCCAGGCTCAGCACTGTATCCATTGAGTCACCTACCTGCCTCAGTACTTAGCATTGTAATAAAAGGTTTTTATTTTTGATTGATTGGTTGATTTAAAAAATAAGTAATTCTTTTATTAGCCTTTCCTTTTGACAACTAATTCATCAACAATTCAAAACAATGCATTAATTCCTAACCCCAAAGTTTTTTTCTTTGTCCTTTTTTTTTTCTTTTTTGGAGGGCATTTGGGGTTAAGTGACCTGACCAATGTCACACAGCTAGTAAGTGTGTCAAGTGACTGAGGCCGGGTTTGAACTCAGGTCTTCCTGACTGCAAGGCCAGTGCTCTATTCACTGCACCACCTAGCCACCCCTCTTTATCCTTTCTTTAAATGTTATTTACTATTGAGGGGAAGAGTTATGGATCTGTGTGATTTCATCAGTACTAGACTCCAATATGGAAACTCCCTTCAAATGTGAAATAAATTGCCTAGGATAGAGGAAGAATATAGAAAATGCTCTATCTATCCATCTCTCTCTATCTCTGTCTCTGTGTGTGTTTTTCTCTCATTCTCTCTGTCCCTCTGTCTCTGTCTTTGTCTCCAACCGTCTATTCATTCTTCTGTTTCCCTATACTGATGAGCAGCTCCTTTGTAACTTAAAATCTGGTAAAATTATGAATGGTAAGTAACTTTCCCAAGGATTTCCTGGTAGTAAGTTTCATAGGCAGGGCTTGAACAGTGATCTTGTTGGCTCTAAGGATAAACTTGTTTTAGGCTTTCTATTACCTACAACGTGGTGGCCAACTCAAATAGAAACAGAGGGGGCTAAACTGTATGTAAGCATCCCTGCAGACTACATTGTGACTTAGAAAACCAAGCATTAACATCATCTATGTCCTGTTGTATTTTCATTTATTTTCTTAAATGTTTCTCAATTTCATTTTAATCTGCTTCAGGATGCATTTGGGATTGTTGTGGGCTACATGGACCTGCAGGGGACAGATTTTCCACCTTTGCCCCACAGCCTGCTGTTTCTTCATTGATATTCATGATAGTGTAAATTAATAATCTTTTAATATAAATATATATGTATATGTTCATATACTGAATAAAATGCAAACCCTTTCAAAGCATGATCAAATTTTCTAAATTGAGACAATTTAGGCATTTCTGGGTAATTTGATTCTATTGGGGCCCTTCCCAGTGTTCTCTACGTCTGAAAGAATGGAGTTGGCAGAAACGAATGAATTGATCTTTTTAGTTATTTTAAGAGATTTGGAGATGAGAACTTCTAGGAGTAAAGAAGAGCCTTTGGGCACATGTATTATTGTGCTCATACGTTTGCACATGTACATTTGGTTATGAGAGGTAATGAATGTGGTATAATGGGTAGAGAGCTGACCTCAGGCAGGAAGACCAGGGTTCATATGCCATCAGTGATCCAACTTGGTTATGGGATCATGGGAAAATCAGTGCTTTAGGCCAGTGTTTACAATCTCTAATAGAAACTGAATCCTGCCTGCATATTTACTTTAAAAACCACAAAAAAACAAAACAAAGTAGAACTAAAACAAAACTTATGATATGCATAGTGTTCCATTTTTATTTGTTTAAAAATGTTTCCCAATTAAATTTTAATCCTGTTCTTACCACAGAGTCACATGGCATGTTTGACCCCTCTGTTCTAGCCAAACCTCTAAGAATACAAGTTGCAGAGGAAATGCTGACTTGCATTAGTAGAGGTTGCTTCCACATGTTAGTCTTCTGTACCAATGAAAATACATTTCCAGTCCCTAGTTCTAGATCTGTATGTATTCATGTGTGTATGCATAGGTTCATCTGATATGCACTTATGTACATATGTGCTTATACATGTCTCTGTGTTATATAAATTTCCTCAACATATGTGTATATATACTGTGCATATGTATATATGCATACATGCTTGTATATAAATATGTGCATATGTATATATGCATGCACATATATACACATACACATAGATATACAATATATATACATACATGCATATGCATGTATATGCATACATATACAGATATTTGTATATATATTTGTATCTATATTTCTGTCTATATATGTCTATATCTATCTATATCCATATTTATCTATCTATCTGTCTGTCTGTCTGTCTGTCTGTCTGCCTATCTATCTACTATCTATCTGTCTATCTACCTATCAACTCTGGACAAAGTATTATTTGATATAAGGGAAAAACAAAACAAAAACAAAAACAAAACCTCTAACTATCTCAAAGTGAAATGGATTTTTCATTAGAGTTAGTGATGTCAACATCACAGAAGGCTGTTTAAAAAGTTAGATGGACATTAGTTATGTTGAAGAGGGGATTCTTCTTCATGGGTAGGTAGGCTTACTTGGCTTCTGTCGCCCCTTCTAGCTCTAAGACCATGTGACTAATTTTATTGTGTTCAATATAGTTGCCATGTGTTTTGGGGGTACTCAGTTGCTAGCACATTGACTTATTAAAAAAAATGAAAGATATAAGAACCAACATTGAGAATATGAGAATTATGCTAGAATGCCAGAGTAATCTTTTTTTTCTAATACTTTAAAACTAAGGTGAAAATGAGTATAGAAAATCACCATGCACAGGATTTTCTGGTATAATGAGCTTTAAATGGGGTAGCATTGAGGTGGTGGTGGAGGAAGTTGTTTTTCACATTTAAATTGTAAGAAGGAAGTAAATCTCTTATGTAATATTCATGTGCCCAAAAGGTGGAAAGTCATTTACAATAATATAGTTGTTATTTCCCACTGAAGTAAATTCTGATTGAATTACAAATTCAGAGATGGTTTATCTTCATTTGATTGATTTTTAAAATTTGTTTCTGATTCTATAGTTAAGTCTCTGGCCATCAACTTCTCACTTAAGACATTAACTACGGAGACACATACAATTACACACATACACACTAAAAGAAATTCATGTTAAGACAATTAAAATAAGATGAGAAATGTAGCATGTGGAAGGTGTCATGAGAGTCAAAAAGACCTGGGATCCCATGTGACACATATTGGCTGGGTGATCCTGGGAAGGGGGCTTCATCTTTCAATGTTCTTGGAAACTCTCTAAGACTAAGTTGCAAAGAAGGTGACAATCAGAATTGGTAGAGGGAGATTCCTCATTTGGGAGTTCTCTATATCAGTGATATGACATATCCAGTCCCTATCCTCTGTAACAAAATGAATAATTCTTTTGTAATTTGAGTGACTTTTTTGGAGGCAAACAATAATGCCAATTATTGACATTATTATCTAATTTTCTAATTATATAATTTTCATTGGTGAATTTTTTTTCAATCAAAGCCTATATGTATGTATGTAGGGCACTTAGGTGGCACAGTGGATAGAGTGCCAGACCTGGAGTGAGGAAAAGTCATATTCCTGAGTTCAAATCCAACTCCAGTCATTTACTAGCTATGTGACCCTGGGCAAGTCACTTAACTCTATTTGCCTCAGTTTTCACTTCTGTAAAATGAACTGGAGAAGGAAACATCAATTATCTCTGCCAAGGAAACCCCAAATGGGGTCACAAAGAATCAAACACGACTGAACAATAAAATATTTTTGTGAAAACTTCAATAATTTTAAGTCACATGCATATAATATTTATTTTTGTGATAGTAAAGAACTGAGAAAAATTGATGTCTGTCAATTGAGGAAAGACTAATATAGGAATGTTATGGAATATTGCTGTGCTATAAGAAATGACAAAGGTGATTAATGCAGAGAAGCAAAGAAAGCCTAATATGAGCTGATGTAAATAGAAGTAGAATGAGAAAAACAACATATGCAATAGTATAATATAAATGGAAAGAACAGTGATCACAAAATAAATGAAAGCAAGCAATGTGAATTTATAATTGGTGAACTGAGCCCAAAAGAAGGAAAATGAAAAGTCGCCTGGCTCTTTTTATTTTTTCCCCAGGCCATCATCCAGAAGTGTGAAATATATATAATACCATCTTTGGTCAACACATTGTTTTTTTTCTGATTTTTCTTATAATAACTTTAAAAGTTCCTTGTTATAAGAAAAGACTTTCTGTGTGGGATATAGAGAGGCATACAAGGGGAAATGTATGTTATATAAAAAGAAGTTATTGATAAAAATGTTTAAAAATGTGTATTTGTGATGGCTTTGAGTGTTTTTTCTGAATGCTTGAGATCATATATTGTATATATCTATATATAGAACTATATCTAATATGTATATACAATTTATATTTTTCAGACATAAATACAATAAAATAAAGATTAAGTCACAAGAACATCAGGAAATTCAATGTATTTATAATGCTTTGTTATTAATCAGATGAATTATCTTTTTAACTTTCTGGTTAGGTATAACAAGGACTTATCATGCTATAAAAAATCTAGAAATAAACAATTATTAATGCAATGTCAAATAGGTCTATAGGTGAACTCAATTACAGTGACACAATGGGGCAAATAACTGTAAAAAGTCATTGGCATTATTGTTTGCCCAAGGTCAAAAGCACTGGAGTGGAGCATGGTGAAATTAGATGACAGAGCAAGATAAGAGGCGGTGATTGAAGATGCTTTGGATCAGAGACCTTTATTGTACTTTGATTTTTTTTAAGCTTACTCTATTTGGGTCTTTCATCTGTGTGGAGAAAATAGTGGATGTTGTAGTCTGCTTTGATTGAAGTATTTGAACTTTTAGAAACATTCTACTTCCCCTTGCAAGAAGCGTAGTTGCTCTTTTGTTTCTTTCTTCCAGAAATCAGGCTGTGAGGTTAACTTCGCTTAGTTATAATGTAAATCTCTCAGATCCTTAACAATACTACTTTCTCTGCTGATTATGAAGTGAGGGAACTTTGTATTTGTAAAGTGTATGAGAGCCAAGAAGATAATAGAACCTGAAAAGTGAACACCATTTATCTTCTTGGTAGAACAACAATGTGGTTCAGTTATTTTTCAGTTCTGTCAGACTCTTCTTGACCCCATTTGGGATTTTCTTGACAAAGTTGCTAGAGTGGTTTGGCATTTCCTTCTCTGGCTCATTTTATAGATGGGGAATTGAGACAAATAGGGTTAAGTGACTTGCCCAGGGTCACACAGCTAGTAAGTGTCTGGGGCCAGATTTGAGCTCACAAAGATTTGTTGTCCTACTTCAAGCCCAGTGCTCTATCCCCTGCTTTACCTAGCTACCTTAGATCAAAGAGAGGGATAGTGAGTATTTCTTGACTACTTGACTACTTGACTTGACTACTGCATAAACTCAGCATCTAATCTTTGATGCATGGGATGACAAAATGTCACCAACACCTCACGAATCTCAGTACATTCATCCAGATTTCACTTGCACATAGGATCACAGCTTTGGAGTTGGAAGGGACCTCAGGAGTCAAGTGCAATTCTTTCATTTTGTTATCTGTTCAATCACATAGCTGGCTAAGTAGGATTTTACCCAGGTCTTTCTGATTCCAAGACTAGTACTCCATCCATTCCATCATTCTGTCTCTCAAAAGTTTTTTTTTCTTTTAAATAATTGTAGTAGCAATTGACTGCCATTAAATTCTTTGTTTGCCTATTCTGAAGCTTGAAGATCATTCATCCTAATAGAGAAAAGACAAGCAAAATAGGAACTGAGTAGTTGTAGTGCATTTCTTTATCTCTACCATTTGCCTTCACAGTAATACCAAGTATGGCTCCCATTGTCCCCTTGACTTTTCTCTTACACAGGCTCAAATCATTCCTTTCCTATGGATTCCTTCAAAATTTCTAATTTATTGCATGACTTTAGCACATTAGTAAGTACTTGTTCTATGTACTATGGTTTCATGTGTTCTGGATTTATCTCCCAAAGGATATTAGGAAGTCTTTGAGGGGAGAGACCAAGATCTACCCTCTTTAAGAATGCCTTCCAATGTTTAACAGTGTTTAGCTGATAGTACAGAACCATTTCCCACCTGATGAACACTTAATCAATTGTTATTAAGCTAAAAGTTTTGGAAAGTTTTTATTATTATTATTATTGCTGTTTTTATTTTGGAATCCATCCACTGTGTACTGGGAACATCAGGATAGACACAGGAGGGAAGTTTGTACAAGCAGAGTTAGCCATCCTTTTTAGATATCACAATGATACTTCTCATCTTCCCAGTAGAAAGAGGTCATGATTAGTTCATGTTTTCTTGTTATTCCCCAGATACCTCGCCTAGTTCCTTAAACATAAATCCTATTAAATAAATGTTTGACAATGTTTTTTTTTTGGCTCTGGTTACATCTTATCTTTTGCCACTTGCTTGTCTACTAATAACTCATTTCACCAGGAAGTCCCATAGACATCTTAAAATCATGTTCAAAATTGAGCTCATGACCTTTCCTCCTACACCCTCCTTCCTTTGACATTCCCTATTACTGTAGAAGGCAAGACCATTCTTCCATCCTCACAGTCCTTCAGGCTTGCAAACTAGAACTCATCCATCCTGAACTCATTGTTTCTCACACCCCCTCCCAATATCCGATCTGTTGTCAATTTCTCTCTATTTTACCTTTTCAAAATCTCTGGAACATGCTCCCTTTTCTCTTCTGACCCTGATAATGTTCTGGATCAGACTCTCATCACATCACACCTACACAACTGTAGTAACCTCTGGTAGGTCTGCCTTCCTCAAATCTCTCCACACTCTAATCCATTTTCCATATAACCACTAGATGATTTTCCCAAAGCACAGGTCCAATCATGTCACATACCGTATTTGCCTCTTTTACAATCAATAAACTCCCAAGGCCTCCTATCATCTCTAGGATAAAATTAAAATGTCTACATTTGGATTTCAAGGCCTTTCATAACTTACCCCTCCTACTTTCCAGTCTTCTTACCCCTTACACCCTTACACACACTCTTTGTTCCAATGAGACTGACCTTCTTGCTGTTCCACAAGCAAGAGTCCATTTCTTGGCTCTATATTTTCTTTGGTTGCCCCCAGTGCCTGTAATGTTCTCCCTCCTTATCTCTGCCTACTGACCTCCTTGGCTTCTTTCAGATCCCAAATTAAATCCCTCCTTCTACAGGAACCCAAACCCCCTGAATTTTAGTGCCTGCCCTTTCTTAATTATTTCCTATTTATCCTGTTTATAGCTTGTTTGTGCATATTTCTAAGTCTTGTCATTTAGATTGCGAACTCCTTGAGGGCAGGTATTATCTTTTGTCTTTTTTTTGTATCTCTGGTGCTTAGCATAGTGCCTGCTGCTTAAGGTGCACCTAATAAATATTTACTGGTTGACTACTTACTGTATGTTAAACCTGAGAAAGCAGTTGTATCTCTTATAGCTAGAACACATATTTAGCATTGGAAGGTGTCTTAGAGGCTATCTGGTCTAAATCTCCCTCCTCATTTGATAGATATGGAAGCTGGGGTCAAGAGAGGCTAAATGACTTGAGGAATCACCTAATTGGCATTTAATTAAAGTAAATAGTTGCGCTGGAACTCTCTGAGTCCCCAGCGTCCAAATCCAGCATCCTTTCTATTGTGCCACATTGACTCTGATTTCCTCTAACTCTAGACCTCAGTTCTGTGAGGGAAGAGTCTGGGTCTCACTCCTCTTTGCAGTCTCCATGTCAGTGCCTGGCACAGTGTCTGACACATAGTAGGAGATCAAGCCTTGTACAATTGCATGAGAAAAGCCCTTCCAGGGAGGCAGTCAACTGTTTCCTACGAAGTCGTGAAACATTTTGTGAGACAGATGGGAAAGTATTTCTGGCCAACAGATCCTGGTGGCATGCAGCTGTCATGGAGTTCTAAATGGCTAAACCAAAGAATAAAGCTGCAGAGTAAGCCCCAGTCTATCAGGTGGAGGCCAAGCCCAGTGTTAGCACAATCAGCCTTTTGCATTCTGTACCTGGGCTGAGGATTGTCATAGACAACCCTTCCTGTGGAAAGTGGCCAAACATTTCATGACTAGAAAATAACAAATCTTTTTCCTTTCACCCACTCAGCATTTATCACTTGATTAAGTTTATCCAGCCTCTTCTAAGGCCTTGCACTGATGCCTCCTTGTGTCTATCAGAGGCCTCGGCATGAACTCTGGATGCACTACAAAGTTAGAATGATTTCTGGCATGGGAGCAGTGTTTGCGTGTCTGAGTCATCCAAGGGGCAGCCTACCTGAGTGATAGTTGCTGACCACCAGCTTATGATTGACTTTTTGCTATATCACTTCATAGAGGATACAGAATTACAGAGATCAGCTAGACAGAAGTTCTTTGTTGAGCCAATACAGGTTATTTTAAAAATATTATTCCTTACTATTGTGCCACAAGAAATGAGACACAGATAGACTTCATAATAAAATGGAGAGATTTATATGAGCTGATGCTGAGTGAGGGGAGCAGAACCACGAGAACATCGTACACAATTACAAACACATCATATCTGTGATGACTGACTTTGATAGACTGGGCTCCTCTCAACAATGCAAGGTTACAAGACAACTCCAAAAGACTCATGATGGAAAGCGCTCTCCACGTCCAGAGAAGAGAACTCCCACAGTTTGAATGCAGATGGAAGCAAACTACTTGCTCTCTCTCTTTTATGTTTTGTTTCTTCTTTTTCATTGTTCATTCCACTGGTTATAATTCTTCTTAACATATTGACCACTGTTTAATGTAGACCTATATTGGATTGCAAGCTGCCTTTTGGTAGGGGAGGGGGAAGGAAAGGAAGAGGGAGAAAATTTGGAACTCAAAAACTTGTGGAACTAAAAATAAATAAATTAAAACAATACTCTTCCTAAATGTAACTAACAGTAGGAAATAACTGTGAGTTGAGTATATATTAGGTGCCACACCCAGAAGTCTGGACTTAGAGCCTCTCCTTGGGAACTCTTGGGATGGGAAGTCCCTCCACCCACATGGATTTTAACTTATCCATGACTTACTAGAGAAATCTTATGGAGGAGCCTGAAGTGCAGAGAAGCTAAATTATTAAATCATTTGACCAAGGTGGAATCTGAGGTCACTTCCTCCTCCCGGGAAGCCCAGCATGCTCTCCCTTACACCAAAGGTTCTTAACTTTTTCTGTGTCATAGAAGTCCTTTATGATCTGTAGGTCCTTTTACAGTAGACTATATTTAAATTAATAAAATATATAGTATTACAAAGGCAACCAATTAGATTATTGCATATTCATGTGACTATATGGGTGTGCTGTGTATATATATATATATATGTGTGTGTGTGTGTGTGTGTGTGTGTGTGTGTGTGTGTGTGTGTGCATATATATCATATATATGTATGTATCCATCTCTCTATCTGTATTTCATGAATCCTACATTAAGGTCAATATTTGATGCCATTCAGCCTCCCAATGAGACTGTGACATAGCTCCTTCTCAATTATAGCCATTAAAAAATAATGTTTGCTCTTGTGCTCTATTAATATGATTAAGCATTCTCTTTTTAACTGAGGAAAATATTTTCCAATTGGAAAATGAAACATGTGGAAGAACAATGTATGAAATCCAAATGAATGGTTTTCAACAGATTTTGTTTACTCATTAGTTTGAAGAATAAGTTTATTTGTCAGTACAGTCAAGCTCTCAGCCAGAACAGCCTTCCTAAGGGCTCAATATTTAGGGAATTGTTTAATTACTACTTAAATGGAGCAGTTTGGCCCTGAAACCTGAGCTCACTCATCATATCACTGGGATTTTCCCCTGTTGCATTATTGGGCTGTGGGTATTTTTAATTGTCATCACATTTCTGGCAGCCTTATATATTTACCAATTGGCTCAATGCTTTTAGAGATATTTTATCATTGGCAAATTTATTAGGGAGAAGGGATATTTCATCAGAAAAAAAGTTCCTTGCTTCACCTAAATACTCGTATAGTCATTTTTCGGTTTTATTCAACTCTTCATGACCCCATCTGTGGTTTTCTTGGCAAAGATACTGGAACGGCTTGCCATTTCCTTCTCCAGCTTGTTTTACACATGAGAAAACTTGGGTAAACAGGGTTAGGTGACTGACCTAGGGTCACACATACTTGAACAGGTCATTCAATTGTTGCTCTAAAGTAGAAAAAGGCCTAGATTTAGTGACTGATAGAAAAAAATATTTAAATCCTATCCCAAATATTTATATAGTGCCTTAACCTGGGTTAAGGGTTACCTTAGCTTTAGCTTCTCTGGACTTCAGGCTCCTCCATAAGATTTCTCTATTAAGTCACAGATAAGTTACTGCTTTAACCTGGGTTAACTTCTCTGAGACTCAGTTTCCTATTCTGTTAAGTGGAGATCATAATAATGCTTATCTCACTGGGTTATTGTGAACAGCAAATGAGATTATTTATGCAAAGTGCTTTGCAAGTTTCCGAGTACTACATAAGGCTTAGCTTTAATTACTAATTTTCTCAGGGGGAACATGATAGAAGTTAGCATTATGAACACAAGGATACTTGGAACTAAATAATAAAATATCACTTTGTTTCTCTCATATTTATTTTAGGAAGACTACAAGAGGCCAAAAAATGTTCACACTTTCATTAAAACAGAATATGTTCAGCCTCTCTTTGTTTTTAAGGGTAGCTTCCTCAAAGGATCTTATAATTCAATATTAAAACAGGTTTAAGTAAAGCCAGTAGTTGTCTGTGATACATACTATTCGTATTATCTTGGACTAGTCACTTAACCTGGGCTTTATTTTCTTCATCTGTACAATGGAACTGTTGAAACTCCATAACTTCAAATTTTCCTTTGAGATCTTTTTCTCTGATCTCACGATATCCTGAATTCAGAGTTTGAATTATTATATGTGGAGGGAAAATGTTAAAGTCATTATGGATGAAGTTGGAAAGGATAAAGTTAGGGTAATAAGTCACTGAATGATTCTTTCGACTCACATTTCTATCAACAGGCAGGGTGGCATAGAGTAGACAGAATACTGGGTCTGGAGTTACATTCACATTACATCTTTGACGCTTATTAGCTGTGTGATCATAGAGAAATTATTTAACCTCTCTTATCCTCCATATCTTCATTTCTAAAAGAGAAGTGACATTTCCTGCTGCACAAAGATGGATTATAGCAAGAAAAATCCACCATTATTTTTCTTTAGAAAATGTCAGCCAGAAGTTTCATTTCCTGCCCTGTTATATACTATGACAGGGAGAAAACCATACATTATATCAGAGAAAGGTGAATGTACGAGGCAAGTGGGCTTCTGACTAGGGGCCATTGCGCACCAGTCCCTGTAGTATACTGTGCAATGGATAGAGTACTGTATCTGGGGTTAGAAAGTGCTAAGTTCAAATCTCATTTCAGTAATTTACTATATATGAAACACAAGGCAAGTCATTTAACCTCCAGCTATGTCAATGCCTTTATCTGTGAACAATGAGAGCACTTACTAAAGGTTTTTGTGAGGCTCTAATGAAATAACATGTCATACTTTTGTTGTTGTTCCATAGTTCAGTTGTGCTTGATTCTTTGTGACCCTGTGGACCAAAGCGTGCTGGCACAGTCTATCCTTCCTTATTTCTTGAAGTCTGGTTAAGTTTATATGTGTTGTCTCCATTACTCTATCTGTCCATCTTATGCTCTGCTGTCCCCTTTTCCTTTTGCCTTCACTCTTTCCCAACATTAGGGTCTTTTCCAATGGGTCCCATCTTCTCATTATATGACCAAAGGAAACTTGAGCTTCAGTATTTGACTCTCCAGTGAATAGCGTAAATTAATGATTCAATAATTCAAGCATTTGTAATAGTTCAACAGTAATTGAATTAATTAACATACTTTGCAAATCTTAAAGAACAATAGAAAATGCTAGTTGCTGCTGTTATTAATAATCAATGATTATATAAATGCTAGCTATTATTGATCAATAATTGATAATTAATTATGCAAAATGCTAGCAATTATTATTGCTATATGATTATTATTGTTATTTAGGAAGCAGTCATACTGCTTCAAATTAGTAAGTCACTAGCTTTGAGGGCAGTTTGCTATATTTTGGGGGAGGGGAGATAGATGTTCTAGTTTGCTAATATGTTTTGGCTCAAAATTATTTATCTTGAGTGTCTAAAACAAAATGAACTATCTTTTGATTACACATTAATTGGAATAGAGGAAGACAAAAAGGATGAATTATATGTGAATGTCCACTTAACAACTCAATAGAGACCTATCATCAAATGACTTTACTTCTGTCTAGAAAAGGTAGAGTGATTCTTTTTTTCTCTTCTATCAGAGCTTTTATGAGACCCCAGTGAAATAATGTATGTGAAGTATGATGGTACATATGTAACAAGAGCAACACCGTTATTTGCATATGTGTCATGGCCTCTTGTTGTCAGACATGTTAATTACTTGGTTGGTGTCTTCTGATTGAGCCCCAGTGACTGAGGGATTTTGCTGAAGATGACTGGTGATGGAGAGTCCAATGGAGAATAATCAGGGTCCATCAGCTAGGGACCATGGCTCCTATCCTATAGAAAGGACCTTAAACACATATCCAGCCTCAGGGGAAGTTCCTCTGTCAGACAAGTCATGGCTCCCTCTACTACCCTCCCTACCTAGAAATGCATCAGTATTTCATATCTTTTTATAATTCTAATGACCTTGATTCACCTCATCTTATTTTATCCTTATAGAACACTTTGAAGTATTTTGTTCTTGTCTGCACTTTATAGATGAGGAAACAAGACAAGAAAATTTAATTGGATTTACCCAAGGCCACATAGATAGTAGCAGCAGATCCAGAACTGAAATCTGGGTGTTCTAATGTTAAGTTCATTGCTCTTTGGAGAGACCATACTGCTCTTCAGCTCTTCCCATGCATGAGACTGCACAACATTGGTGAAAATTGTCTTCTTTAGCAGTTGGAAGCAGGCTATATTCTTGCTGCACAGCTTCCAGAAGATGGAAAAAGCTGTTCCCAAATCCATCCAGAGGCACATTTGCTCCTCTAGAGAAGCATTGAACTCTTTTGTTCAAATCAGAGACTGTCCTATGTGTGGCAAGCTTTCAAACAGCAAAGCCTCAAACAGTATTCCAGACTACAGTAAGATAACTGCCTCAGTAAGACCCATTCCCCCTTCCTCATGAAAGAGAGACTAAAAAAACACTTGGACAAGTTCATTTTCTTTTTCAAAATTACTCAATAAATTACATTTATTCATTTGGGTATGAGATCGACTCTGTGTTCACAAAGGCCCCACCCCTGACACATTTCCCCAGTGTGGCAGAAGCTTTGAGTGCTGTGACCAAGTGAGGGACCCCTACATTTTGGTTGTTTAAAAACCAGTCTTGGGGCGGCTAGGTGGAGCAGTGAATAGAGCACCGGCCCTGGAGTCAGGAGGACCTGAGTTCAAATGCGGCCTCAGACACTTAACACAAAAACTAGCCATGTGACCTTGGGCAAGTTACTTAACCCCAATTGCTCTCCAAAAAGAAAACAAGAAAAAAACAAAAAAAAAACAAAAAAACAAAAAAACCCAAAAAAACCCAGTCTTTCTGCATCAGTAGAATTTGTATTTCTTCCTAAGTAATTTAATTATTTTCCCAGCAGCACAAAAACTAATGTCTAGAGGAGTCCCTATCTACGAAGATGGAGGGAATACACACACGTATGTGTGTATGCATACACGTGCATATACCTACGTATAAATGTATATCATATTCAAGAAGGATGAGTACTGCCATCCTCCTTTAAGAAAGAGAAAAGAATATTGGCCTGTGATTTAATTGGTGCAAATACATTTTATTGTATTAATTGTGTAAATACTTATTCACAATACAAGCATACTGTTCTCCACCACCTCAAACAATATAAAATTAGCTCCTAGAAAGCAGCTTTGTGCCCCCAGTGTATAAGATGTTTATGGTACATTTTGTTGTCCAGTGTTTGGTCTTTTTGTGACCCCACAGACAATAGCACACCAATTCTATCCGTGGAGTTTTCTTGATAAGTGATACTTGAGTGGTTTCCCATGTCATTTTCCAGCAGGAAAATAGAGGTTAAGTGAATTGCCCAGGGTCACATAGCTATAAAGTGTGTGAGGCCAGATTTAAACTCCAGTTTTCCCGACTCCGGGCTCAATACTCTATCCATTGAACCACCTAGCTCATACTAGTCCCTTAATAAGTGGTTGTTGATTAGCTGAAAAGGAAATTCTCAATGAGGAAACTACCAGGATGGACTGGAAAGTTCTAGACAGATTTCTTGAGGTCTCTTAGAGGTGGGGACAGAAAACTCAAGTCATTGAGTAACTTTGCAATTTAACTATTCATGCTTTATAACATGATACTGGGGACATGGAACTGGCCTCTGATTCAGAGACATCTGCCTCAATGTATTCTTTTTGATGTGGGGGTTCTACGAACCTAAGCAAGACACTTACTTGGCCTTTCACTATGCCCAGGAAACTTTTTTCTTTTTAACTTTGTTCTAAATTCAGTTTCCTTTATTAACAAACATTCACTTTTTTCCTTCCCACTTCCCCTCCATCTTCTTTTAAAAAAATAAGATACAGGGGTAGGACTTTGCAAACCTTGTAACCATGTAATAATAACAGGTACCTGCCTACTTAGTAGAGGAAGTTTACTCACAGAGTCCCCTATTCCAGAGAAGTATCAGTTCTTGTCTCCTACCTCCCCACAAATAATAACTAAATATACTCATCACCTGACTAATGTTATTCATTCCATAAAAACAAAGTCTATGATGAAATTATATCTGAAGGGACAGTTGGTTCCATAGAAACCTTTCTAAAAGTGTTTTATAGACTGAATGATGAAATAGTAGCATTAGGCTCTTGGATCTAACAGGGACAGCTGGGGGCAGAGTGGACAGACTGGTAGGCCTGGAGTCAGAAGACCTGAGGTCACATCTGTAGACTGGGAGCTCCTCGAGGGAGCTTTTTCTCTTTTGTCTCTTTTTGCATCCCCAGTGCTTTGCCTAGTGCCTGTCACAATGGTAGGCACTCAATAAATGTTTATGAACTGAAGAAAAATTAAATTATTAGCCATGTAACCCTGGAAAATTAAATTATACCCCATTTGTTTCCATTTCTCAACTATAAAAATGACCATAATAATAGCACCTACCTCACAGGGTTGTTGTGAGAATCAGAAGTGATATTATTTATAAAAAGGGATCCTGATGCATAGTAGGTCCCATGTTAATGCATATTCCCTTCCCTTCAGTGGGGATTGATTATAACATAATAATGAGGCCAAGTGTCATTGACATTAAGTTGGGGAACCTTATGCAGGGCATAGCTAGTGATAATCATTATCATTATAATTATTAATTTTTGTTCTGTTGTTTAATCATTTTAGTTGAATCCAACTCTTTGTGAATCCGTTTGGTATTTTCCTGGCAAAGATACCAGAGTAGTTTGCCATTTTCAGCTCATTTTACAGATGAAACAAATAGGGTGAAGTGACTTGCCCAGGGTCTCACAACTATTAAGTGTTTAAGGCCAGATTAGAACTCAGGAAGATGCGTCTTCCTGACTCCAAGTCCAGCCTTCTATCCACTGTGCCATCCAGCTGCCCAAATCACTATTACAGAGCACGTGAAATTCTATATTTGCATTTGTTCCATATAACCTAAGAGTTACACTTTTCTTATGAATAAATAAGATGTAGAGAGTTAGGTAACTTATAACGGATCACAGAACTAATAATTATCAGTCAGGATGCAAATACCGTCTTCTCACTTACATACACTATGGTGTATGTAAGACCACAATTTTTAAAAATGGGGCCTCTTTGGGCCTCTTGAATCACCAATACAAAAATTCATTGAAAGAAGTTGAGCATTGAAAAAAAGGTTATTTATAATATATATTAAATATAAGTATGTAATAGATGATATATATACAAATATATATTAAGTAATGGAGTGGAGGTGCTTAGTTTTGATATATTTCAGAAAGAAAGCTCTAAGTTGCTGTAGAGCTCCTTTCTCCCTCCCTCCTACGAGGTCATGTGCCTGAGGGACTTAAGAACGTACCCATTTATAGCTCTTGCCTCTCTATATTTATCCCATACCTTTTGCAGATGGAATGACAAAGGGCCATCTGTATTTTGGTCCCAAAATATAATTATTCCCTTAATGGCAATCCCTTCATGTTATAGGGTAAAAATAGAGGAAATATTTTCTGATTTGCATGTTTTGTGATAGCCTTGTATATTCTTCAGTGACTTTTTCTTCCCCTTGCCTGTGTTTTTAGCTCCTTCAGTAATATGACTTCCATTCGCCATAGGAACAGCTAGTAATTCTCTTGCTATTTTAAGGCATCTTGTTTCATCTCCTCCTTTTGCCCCCAAGCCCACAAATGCTAAAATTTCTGGATCTGTAGGGGATGATAATTATACCTCTAGCTAAAAATAATTTGGAATCAGAAAAGGCTAGAGCAGCAAAGATGGCTCTTCTTTCTATTAATATTTCAAATTCCGTGGGGACTTTTTTGGGTAAATACTGAATATAATGGACAACAAATATATAAATATCAGAAGTGATAGGTAATCATAATTCACAATGAGGATAAACATGGATTGAGTGCCATATAGGCATTTTGGAAAGCAGATTATTTTTTGGCTATGGGTTAGACTTGGGGAATGCTCAGAAAATTCTGTTTCTAGGATTCTGGGATCTCTTAGAAACCCTCCAGTTCTAAGGGTTAAGATCCTTTAGAAAGTACACTGTTAGGTATTTGGAATAGGAAGATGAGTTAGGCAGTGTCTGCTTGCAGGCAATGTATGTGTATATGTGTACACACACAATGGTGTATGATCTGCTTAGTTGCAGAGCAGGATATATGTATCCCTTTCACCTGGATTGTCCTTCACCTCTAGTTCCAAATATCTAATTTCCAAGGCTGCCTCACCTACAAAGGCTTCCCTGATTTCCTCATTTAGAAGACAGATACTTACTCCATCTTTAGTGAGTGAATTACTGAATGAGATCTCAGCTGCTCAAGCCCACACGGCTGGAAAATGCGGATGCTTCCCTTGACGACATGAAGCCAAACCCATCCATGTCTTTATATACTTTGAATCACTCGCCTGTACCACCCTGTAATGTTTGCCAGCACATTTAATGGGCCTTACTCCCTTCTTCAGACATCGTGTGCTCCAGTGTAACCTGTAGGTTGGCCATCCTTATTCCATGCCCTTGCCATGTGTCCAGCTAATCTTTTTCTTTTTTCTTTTTTTTTTTTTTAACATTTCTTATGTCACCTTTTACCTGGGGTTTTCTTCACAGTTCCTTATTTGTTATGTCTTGCAACCTGTCCCCTCTATTGCCCTCTGAATTATAAACACCCATCAGACAGTACTGTTCAATCTATCCTCTGTGCAACCTAACTGACTTTTAAAGCATATGTAAATAACAATGGGTAGGTTATGGCTTGAGTGATCAGGAATGTCTGTCTTTGATCTCAGTCACTTTCTCTATAGTAATACACTAATGTTCATTCATTGTTGTTCTTCATAATTGAAGAGGGCCAAAAAACATCACAATGTCAGGGTCAGTGTACAATGTGTCCAACTATGACCGATCAGGGAAATATGACCTTGGAAGGCTTAGCCACCAGTCAGGCACAAATTGTCATCATAAATATTTGGGATGGAGACGTCTCTAAATTTGCTCCCCTCACATTTTGTTTGAGCTGCTACAATTCTGCTTTGTCCAAGGAGCCCAGTGCCTGCTTTGATATGGGCACATCATGCTGTGCATTTCTTTTCCAGTGTCTACCATGTCCAAAAATTGATTCCAAAGTTCTTCAAAGAGACCTTGAGGGTGTCCTTGTATCACTTCTGGCACTGTAGGAGTGCTTATTTTGTGTGAATTCTCCATAAAAAAGTCTTTTAGGCAAATGCACATTTGGCATTTGAATAATACGAGCAGTCCAATCGGAGTTGCTCTCTCTGCAATAAAGCTTGAATGCTTGGCAGTTTAGCTTGAAAAATGACCTGAGTGTCTGGTATCTTGTCTTGCCAGGCGATCTTCAGAATCTCGCTAAGACAATTCAAATGGAAGTGATTCAGTTTTCTGGCGCGGAGCTAGTAAATACTACTGTCACACTCTGGCCACACTCTTCAGCTCTCATGATCATTTCCTAAGGGAGACTACCCCCTGTTCTAGTATTTCTGTTGTTCAAAACTCCTAAGATTTGCACAGACTTCCAGTAATGCATTTATCCTTCACATAGTGGACACAATGACCTCAACTAAGGGTATTTGAAATGGGATAGTAACCAAAGTAATTACAAATACACCGAATTTCAGCCAAGGAAGTTGATTCATGTGGTGGTATTAATGCTGAAGAAAGAGCATCTTATCACCACTGCTGCAAGATTTGAGGGCCCTCAATGTACCAGCACTGGGCAGATGGACCTTGGTCAGTCTTACAGAATCCACCAGATCATGTTTCGCTGGTTGGTGTGGGACATTGACTGGCCTGTCTTTAGCATCTCTGACTTGTGATATAGCTGAAATCCTGGACGAGGGCATTACTAGTGTCTTTTGGGGAGAATGAGGACACTTATACTAGGACCAGTAGGAAGCCTCTCTTTTTCTCTTTCTTTGGAATCTTGGTTTAATCCCTACTACCTTCCAATCAAGGCAGCTAGGTGGTGCAGTGGATAGAATGCTGATCCTGGAGTCAGGAATACTTGTGTTAAATTAAGCCTTAGACATTTACTAGCTTTGTGATCCTAGGCAAGTCACTTAACCTCTCCATGTTTGCCTGCATTTCCTCATCTGCAAAATGAGCTGAAGAAGGAAATGGTGAATCTGAAATGAGCGCATGAAGAGTTGGACATGACAAAATGACCAAATCACAAAACTACCTTCAGGGACTTGAATCAGCGGGGACCTGATTCTAGGCACCAGTATCTCTCTCCTTCTAAATTCCTCTCTAGCAAGGTTCTTCCTAACATTTTTAATCTCTCCACTTGTCCTGTTTGCCAACTCTTGAGCAAAAATAATTAATAATAAAAATGTTACTAGGCTCATCTGCAACCAAGGTAAGTTTACTCTCTTTAGGGCCACCTAACTCCTCTTTTCCTAATGCTTTTGTATGAAAAAATATGGCCATTTAAATTCTGAAAGTGTTTCTTCTCGCCTCCCCACCCCCATATTACTGCAAAATGACTGGTTTGGGATTTTCCAAAGTCCACAATATTATTGAATTCTTAAATGATATTTCATCATTCCTATTTTTTTAAGACACAACATATTTCAAAATTTTAGCTAACATCCTACTCCTCCCTGAGAAGATAACAAACCTTTTAAACATTTCACAAAGATATAGAATTCAATCTGGTTAAGCTTTCACATTTTTAATTCTCTTGCACAAATAATAAAGTAACATATTCCAAACTTTGCCTAATAACATTTTATTAACTATTTCTATAACTTTAATTATACAATTGAAATAGTCTCTCTTTCCTTTTACTTCTGAAGTTTTTGTCATAGGATAGCAACTAGAATTGAGGGTTTCGAGTATAGAAAATGCATATTTTGGGGTGGCTAGGGGCTGCAGTGAATAGAGCACTGGCCCTAGAGTCAGGAGGACCTGAGTTCAAACCTGTCCTCAGACACTTAACACTTACTAGCTGTGTGACCTTGAATAAGTCACTTAACCCCAATTGCCCTGCATTCTATCCTCCAAAGAGAAAAAAATGTATATTTCTAGTGCTGTTATTTTTGTATCATTTCTGTTTGTTTCTAGAAAATAGGTGGCATGATCCCATAAGTAGGTCATCTCCTTTAGGCTGCTGGCTTGAGATGCATTTAGTGGCTGGAGAAGCAAGGTTGCCTTTGATTTTAGATTTATATTAAGGGGTCACATGAGTTAGTGTTTTTTTTAATGAGAAGAAATAGCTGTTGGGGAAGGCTTTGAGGGAACTCTGCTTCTCTCTCCTCAAAATGGGGCTATGTACATTGTGTTATTTAACAACAAAACAAAATCAGAAATTGAAATATAAAGACATAAATATTATCTGGTGTTCAACCAAAAAAATATAGATAGCCAAAATGCTAGTTGTAACTCCTTTTATTTCTTATGTTTCACTTTAATGACATTAAAAAAAATCTCTCCATTACAGTAAAGTAAATTCCAGGGGAAAAATCAATTGCAAAAAGAAGATTGAATTGCTTCTATAAGTAAGCATATAAAACAATTTATTATATTTTAGCACTTTATTGTACTTATTTATTATATTTTAGCAATTTACTTTATATGAGGAATTCATGTTCCTCTTGCAAGGGAATACAAATAAATCCTCAGAATTTTTCTTTACTATTGGTAAATCATGGTAGCATTGTTTAAATTTAGAGGTTTATTACAATATTGAAGATGTTTCCTGTTTTCCCGATGTTGGCATCATGTTTGAGGAAGCATCTCGTTTCTGGTCAGCAGAAACTAAGTGATTTGTTCTGATCCTGAACTGGACATTTGGTTGTTATGTCACTTTCAGGGAGTCAGTTTCACTCATCTTGGTATCCCTGTCCATCAAATGAGAGGATTAGAAAAGATGGTCTCTAAGGGTTTTTACACTCCAAAATTCTAGGACACTGTATTTCTTTGAAAACAAGTCTAGGATCAGTCCTTGAGAAATGTTTTTGATGAGAGAAAATGATTTATTATATAGTATTCATAACATTAACCTATATATTCTAATCTCTCCTTAAGTACCAGAAATGGATGTTCCCCATGCTCTTATCTTTATGTTTCTTGACCCCATGTGTATTTTCAGCTTATGGGATATAATAGACTAACATGTTTCACAAAAGTGTTCTTAGTTATGGTCTTTTGGGTGGTGGTATTGAAGGGAATCATTATACAGAGATCCTGGTATATAAAGGGAGCCCTAGTCTCAAGGATTAGGGAGGGCATCATCTTGAAATGATCAGACTACAGTCAGAGTAACATATCCAATTCAGAGTGCCTCCTTTTAGCAAGGATATTGGTAATTTGAAGATTGTTCACAGGAAACAATCAAGATGTCAGTGTATGTTGAGATTAGGTTATAGCAGGATAATTTAAGAGAATTTAACCCAGAAAAGATTTAGGGAGACCATAAAAGCTGTATTCAAATGTTCAAAGGATTGGCATACAGAAATGGGACGTGATTTGCTGTGCTTGGTCCCAGTAGCTAGAACTAGGAGGACGGAGAAAAATTGTCCAAGACCTGAATAAGGACTCTATATTGGGAAAACTTCCTTACCAATTAGAGCTAGTCAGTTGTGTAATAGCCAGGCTACAGGGGTAGTGGGTTCCCTGCAAATGTGTGCTCATAGATGTTTAATAACCAGATCTTTAATAAAGAATGTACCCCAACACTCTTTTAAGTTTAATCTGCATTATGAACATTTACTCCATCACCTTTTTAAGTCTAGAGTGGAGAATCTGTGGCCTTGAGGCCACATGTGACCTTCTAGGACCTTCTAGGACCTTCTAGCAGTTCTCAACTTGTGGGTTATGTTCAATTTGTAACAATGAAAATATACCCTGGATATTGGATAGATTCATAACAGTAGAAAAATTATAGTGATGAAGTAGCAATGGAAATAATTTTATGGTTAGGGGTCACCACAACATGAGGAACTATATTAAAGGGTCGTGGCGTTAGGAAGGTTGAGAACCACTGTTCTAGGTCCTTGGATGAAGCCTTTTGTCTGAGTCCAGGTTTTACAGAACAAATCCTTTTTTTAAGGGGATTTGTTCTATGAAGTTTCAATTTAGTCAAAGGACTGAACTTGATGACCTAGAGCGTCATATGTGACATTGAGGTCGCAGATTCTCCACCACTGGTTTAATCAACAAAACAATAAATCAAGTCCTGTTTTGTAAGCCTTTGCTGATTTTGGAGCTGTAAATGCTCACTTGACGTTTTTAAAAATTATTTTATTCTGAACTTAAGAAATAAAATAAGCATTTCCATGACATAATAGAATAGGGGGGAAAAGATGATTGCACATGAAACTGCATGTCTATTATGTACAATTTGCTCTTCCTCTTAAGCATATGTTATCCTGTCACCTTCTGGTTTTTTTTTCCATTTTTTTCTTCCCTCTTCCCTCCACAGAGATGGCGAGTAGACACACATATGTATTGTGTGTATATGTGTGTATGTACACACACAAATATGTGTATATGTAAAACACAAATATATACACATACACACATGCACCTACATATATAGGTATATGGGAAAACATCTATGTATATATACACACATATACATACGCACATATAAACATTCTATAGATACTTCTGTTTATCAATTCTTTCAATACAGACACTCGAGTATGATTTTACACTTATCAGATTGGCTAAAATGATTGAAGGGGAAAGTGATAAATGTTGAAGTGGATGTGGAAAAATTAGGACTCTAATTCATTGTTGGTGGAATTTTGAACTGACCCAAGCATTGTGGAGAGCAATCTGGATTTATGCCCAAAGAATTATTAAGCTGCCTATACTCTTTGACCAAGAAAACCTGTCAAAACAAACCCAGAAACTATTCAGACAAAATTATAAAAATATTAATACAAATAAAATGAGATTTTAGTCATTGGAAAAATATGAATTGTTCATGATTGGTCAGAGTCAATATAATAAAAATGACAATTTCACATGGGTAATTTAACAATTAGCTCCCCTGAAACAGTTCTAGGGGACTCCTGTCTTTAAAAAAAACTGGGTGACTATTTTTCAAGTCTTCTGGAGTGGTGATTCTTACTCAGTTTTCTGCTGGACCAGGTAGCCTCTGGTATATACAACAAAGTTGAGAGTCTGATTCTGGGATTCTCAGTTACTATTTTGCTATCATATTGTGTTGTTGTTTGCTGTCTTAACAGATCTTCCTTGAGGTGGGAGCATCCTTCTAATGGTGTGATTAGTTTATACTAGCAGCATTTGTGGTAGTAGTAGAAGGAGAAAGAGGAAGAAGGAAAAAAGACAAGTTCCTGGGGGGAAAAAACTGTGATTTTGTGTTTGTCTTTTTGTCCTTAGTATAAACCCTGCATATTGAAGGCATTTGAACAAATATTTGTTGAATTGAATTAAATGATTCCCCACTGTATTCTGTTACTTACAAATCCCCATGCCCAGTGTGTCTTTCCTCTCTTCACCACAGTTTTCTGGACCCTTGAGAATTACTTGGCAAGAACTTTTGTTTTGTAGAGAACTACAAAAATAGGTTAAATAAGATATTTGTATATGATGATCTTTATTACTAATGAAAAGTAATGAAGAGTTCTCCCCCAGACATTTGAAAGCTTTCCAAATCTTGAGCACACCTATTGTGCCAGACTGGTCCCACAATTTCTTTCTCATATGCTTTTAACTCTGAGTATGTTTTCCATCATCCCCCATCCCCGCCTCCCCCCCACACAGAGTGGATAACCTTTCTCCTCTGTGTCTTTGCCCCGTGCCTGGAATGCACTCTCTCAACAACTCTGCCTCACAGATTTCCTTTCCTTCCTTTCCAGCAAGGTTCAAGCCCTATCTTCTATGCCAGTCCTTTCTGATCCTCCAAATTGTTAGCAATATCCTCTCTTCATCCAAATGACATTGTTTTGCTTTTGTATTTATTCAGTATGTATCCATGCATATATTCCCTGGGACAATATCAGTCAGTCAAATAAACATTCATTTAGCACTTACTATATGCCCATGTTCCAGGTACTGTACTAACTGCTAAGAGGAGGAAGAAAGGCAAAAGACAGTCTTTGAGGCAAAAGACAGTCTTTGCCTGGAAGGTGTTTCATTCTAATGAAATATAAGCCCCTTGAGGGCAGGAACTAATTTTTTTTTGTCTTCCTGTTCCCTGTGTTTGGAATTCCCTAAATTCTCAATTTTTAGCATAGTTCTTGGCAAATTTTAAGTGCTTAATAAATTCGAGTTGAATTAAAGTATCCCCATAAAATAATAACCAAAGTTGGCACAACCATCTTTTCCAATAACAACAACAATAACTAACAGTTATATACTGCTTATTGCATTCCAGGCAGGTACTGTATTAATCACTTACAAATACTATCTCATTTGATAACTCACAGCAACCTTGGAAAATAGGTGATACTGTTCTCCACATTTTACAAATTAGAATGGTTTAATTTGGAATAAATAGTGCACCAGTTTCTTTTCATAGTCAAAAAGGGAAGTAGACTTGATTGTCCTATTAATGCGGTTGGCGCAAGTTAGGAATGCTACCACTTTGGGTATCCAATGCTTCTAACTCACTCATATTTACCATCCTCTTTCTATTGAATGTGTTGGGGGTGATGTGGGGATCTATTGAATTTGTGATTCCTTTATTGTTTGGTGCAATTATTCCATGACTGTTGTCCTTTGTTTCTGAACATGTTTGTGTCCCGTATTTCTTTGCTCAGTTTTGGGTTTTTATTGTTCAACCTCCCCAGTACAATGCAAGAATGTTTATTAAGCAAGCAGCTTTTACCTGGAATCACGGGGCAGCTAGGTGGCTAGATGGTGTGGTGAATAGAGCACCTACCCTGGAGTCAGGAGGACCTAAGTTCAAATCTTACCTCAGACATTTAACACAACACTAGCCATGTGATCTTGGACAAGTCACTTAACCCCAATTGCCCTACCTTTCCCTCTCCAAAGGGAAAAAAAAATAATAATTGGCATCAGGATTGGAACCCAGGCATTCCTGACTTTAAGCTTTAGATTCTACCATAACGCACTGCTTATTATTTTCTGGTGCTTAAATATTTTTGAGCTGATTTAAGATGCATACTTGCCCATGACCTGAAATGTCACCTAGTTTGAAATACTTTTTTATAGATGAAGAAACTGAGTCCTAGCAAAACAATGTATGTGATTTGCACACAGACAGGTGGATAATAAATATCCCAGTGAGAATTAAATGTCATGTGTCCCTGTCCCACAGCCAAGTACTTTCTACTAGAGCATAGTCTTCTCAGGTGGGAAAAGTCTATAAAAGAAATAATCTAGATAGACTTAGGACATGACTGATTTTTCTTGGATGTTTGCCTAGAATGGGAGCACTTGTTTTATGGTAAGTACAAATAATGCCCACATTCAGCCAACTTGCCTTCTGGTTCCACATAGGATGACAGATCAGATATTTAAACAAGCAAATAGAAATCTGAATGTGCTTTTATTTTTCACTTCTAATCAGTTTTTTTATGCTTATATAGGAATTCTTGCTGGGAAATGGGGAGAGATGGAGAAACATTTAGTACAGTCCCTGTAGTAGTCATGAGTATATGTTAAGTTCAATAAGCCACACAAAGATGGTGACCAGGAAAGACTGGGAAGCATGTTGTGACAATGTGGTCTGGTGGGAAGAAGGCAGCTTAGTATCCTGGTTCAGTTATATCAGGCAAGACCATATGATCATAGCAACACAGATTTATACCGAAGAATGACCTTAGAGGTCATGTTGTCCACCCCTCTCATTTTAAAGAAACTGAGGCCCAGAGAGGGGAAACAAGGGGTATAAGTTTGCACAGGTAATACATGTCAGGAGCTGAGATTTGGAGATAATTCCTCTGATACAAAAATTCAGAGTTTTTTTCCCAAGTACCATGCTTAGTCTTTCTAACATGAATTATTGGGGTTGGGTTAATGGTCCTTCTAGCTCTAAATGCTATGAGCTTGAATTTAGCTCACAGACGCATTGAAAGGAAGGGAGCAAGAATTAAATGACTACTAAGTACCAAGCAGTGTGTTAAACATTGTACAAATATCTCATATGAGATGATGAGGTTTTATTCTATGCACACACACACACACACACTCACTCACACACACACTCACACAACAGACAGGCATCCATCCAAATGAACCTCCCAAACGACACTTGCCAAAGACAGACAAGACAAGCCACCCTCTCTCCTACCCTCTTCCTTTACCAAAGGTATTTTCTCTCATCTATAAATAAAGGGGTTCAACCATTTGATTTTTAAATTCTACTTCAGACATCAGTTCTCAGTCCAAGCTCTGATATTTCCTACTTTTATAACCTTAGACAATCCAGTATATTTCTTGGTCTCTCTGTTGCTTTTTCTGAAAAATTTTAAGTCAGAAACTACATTAGTGATTCCCATGGGATTGTAAATGTGGTTTAATCAATCACTTATCAGCATTTGATCAGCACTATAGACCAGGTACTATGTTAGACACTGGGGACACAAAGACAAGATTAAGTTGGTTTTCCTCAAAGAAATTACTTTGTATCAAGGCAATGCTAAAGACTAGTATCAAGTCTTACCTGGCTCATAAGTTGTGTAATTCTATCTGCATGATTATTCTAGAAGGTGTATTATAAATATTGCATATGTATGTAATTTCTTTGTCTGTTTTTCAGTGTGTACATTCTAAAAGTTTCATACTTGGATTATTTTTTACAGATGTACAAAATGAGTCAATTATTCTGTTTTTCACCGTATTTTTTTTTGCTAACCAGTAAACTAATCCAAATAAAAACTGTTAATTTTATATTGATTCACTTAACAAGCATTTGAATAAATTGGTATAGGGCTTTCTCTGTACCAGTTCTTTACTAAATACTAGGCTAAAAAGACAGAAAATAAAAGAAAAAGTCCCTAACACCATGCATGCTGAAAAATGTGTGTGCATATGAACACACATATATATGCATATATACACATATATGTATGTATACATCTATACATATATGTGTGTATAAATAAATGTATCTCTATCTATCTAATTTTAGAGGCAGCTAGTTATTGGGGAGCAGGATCAGGCACTGGTGAACAATAGAAATCAGATGAAAACAATTGGGCACAAGGTGAAGAAATTCTGCTCACATGGAAGGAGACGCTGCTACACAGAAGGGTGTATCCCAGATGTGACTAGATCCATTACATTGGAAAGTAATGGCAAAGAGGCCTTTTGTCTTTGGGCCTGAGAATGGATGCACTGGGTTTTTTCAGCTTATCTGCAGCATGGTTTAATCTGACTCTCCAGGCTAATTTAAATAGGCCTATTTTCTTGAAACAGGACCCTTTGTCCTTGCCTTCTTAATTCCCTTCCTTTAGTCCTCCTGTCTTCACATATCATTGGTGCTAAGTGGTCTCAGGATTTAATCACCAACAAAATAGTCATTCTACAATTCTCTAGCACTGTCAGCTAGTCAATTATTTTTGGCTCAAAAGATGGAAGAAAAGTTGGTCATCAGCCAGGTATCATCATTGCTAGCTCAGCGAAGTGTCCCAGATGCTTTGTTAGGTAGGAGTCACCCCAGGAGGGTATCTCCACATTCATGTCACTATCTAAGGTAAGGAATTGGAGGGGGGGGTTGAGCTGTGGTCAGAGAGGAAACTGCTCCCTCTGAGGTTTTTTTACTGACTGTTTAGGCCTGACAGTTCCTAGGCTAATGAGTGCTTGGGTTTGAATTAAGGGATGCAAGAAGTATTTAGGTTCATGGGCTCATAGAAGACTTGGAAGGGATTTTACAGGTGACTTCCTAACAACACCTTATTTGATAAATGGATAAACTGAGTCCAAGAGAGGCTAAAATGACTTGATCAAAGTCACAAAGATATTCAGTGACAGGAACTAGGATTTGAATACAAGTCCTTTGGAATCTGGAACTATTTTTTT
>JAQQSW010000287.1:38449-55606 GCA_028646575.1 Pseudocheirus occidentalis
TACTGTCATGTGCTAAGAAATACAAACATGAGTGTATTTCTTAAAATGCCATCAATTGGGAAGGGCACAGAAGCAATGAACTCATCATGATGTTGGAGCAGGAGCCATCCCTCGCAGAGGACAGTAGGTCCTTGGCACACATCTCAAACAGACATGCGTAGAAGGCAAAGAGAACTCTTACTTGTAAAGTGTCCAAGTAACTGATATTGCCCAGTTCACACCTCCTTTCTTACCCTCCTCTTTGTGGCATATGTACAATGGACATAGTGATTCCATTAGTTTGAGTTTGGTAAGCTGTTCTTCACTGTCATCCACTTGATTCAGTCTCTTCAGGTCTATCAACCACTCTCTGTTACCATCTGTTTATTGGGCTTTCATAGTTAGTAAACACTTCTCTGTGAAGGGAGGCCTGAAACTCTTTTAGTTCATATCCAAGGGCTGTTAACCCTTTTACCTATCCAGGCAGCCAGTCAAAGCTAGAAGAGTGTTCTATGATGAGGTTTAGTGTATTATTTTACCCTACTTTGGAAAAGAACCCCCTGACCTAATCTATCATCTAAATAGGTATTAGATCATTTCTAAAGCCTATTAAATTTCTGAGTATTAATCTGTATTCTTAAAATTCATTTCAAGGATTGTACACAATAAAAACTCACTAGAGCTCAGTGTCTTTAAGGGATCAATGATTCTCCTCTCAGTTTCTATAATATTCCTTGCTTGAAATTCAAAATGGATGGGAAAAGCTTGGATGAATGAGCCACATTCAGTTAAATGCACACTATGCATTTATTATAAATAAATATTATAAATAAAATAGATGATACGTCTTTGAATCCATCTGATGACAAACATTTATTAAGTGCCTCCTATGCCAGATACTGTGCTAAGTGCTAAGGATACTAAAAAAAAAAGGCAAAAGATGACTCCTGTCCTCAAGGAGATTACAGTCTAATGAGGAAGGTAACATGCAATCAAAAATATACAAAACAATTTATATACAGAATAATAAGAAATAATGCAAAGAGGGAAAGCACTGAAATTAGGAGGTGTTAGAGAAGGCTTCCTTTAGAAGGTGGAATTTTAATTGGGACTAAAAGAAAGCCAGGAGGTCAGCAGTCAGAGGATGGAAAGCATTCTGGGCATGGGGGACAGAAAATGCCCAGAGGTGAGAGATGGGAGATCAGTGTCACTGAATAGAAGAGCATGTACCAGGAAGTAAGGTGTAACAAGACTAGGAAGGTAGGAGGGTGCTAGGTTATGCAGGGATTTGAATATCAGAGAATTTTGTATTTAAACACCTGTGCTTTAGGAGAATCACTTTGGCGGCTGCATGGAGGATAGATTGAAATGGGGAGAGACATGAGGCGGGCAGACCAACTAGAAGAACATTGCATTAATCTATCTGTAAGGCACTGAGGGCCTGCAGTAGTGGGGTGACAGCGTCAGAGGGGAGAATATTCAAGAGATGTTGCAAAGGTGAAATTGACAGGCCTTGGCAAGAGATTGGATTTGGGTGGTGAGAGATGGTGAAGAATCCAGGATAATTCCTAGATTGTGAGCCTTTGGAGTTGGGAGGAGGGTGTTAAATTTCTATTCTCTTTGCCACATCACTCTCAATAGTAGGGTAGAATTTATAGTAGGTCCTTTGTTGTTGCATAGTAAAATATTGATATTCCTAAAAAAGTTAAAGAAACTGTACAAACAGTTCACAATGAAATAGTTGATACGGTATGCTTCATTACAAACCTACTTCGTGATGAAATTTAATAACCATGACCTCAAGAAAGCAACAAAAACCTTCCTTATCTCTTTGTTGTTGAAG
This sequence comes from Pseudocheirus occidentalis, assembly GCA_028646575.1. Classification (NCBI taxonomy): domain Eukaryota; kingdom Metazoa; phylum Chordata; class Mammalia; order Diprotodontia; family Pseudocheiridae; genus Pseudocheirus; species Pseudocheirus occidentalis. The sequence goes on from JAQQSW010000287.1 coordinate 40,272, forward strand.
TAAACTCTGTTCCTGCACACTTAAAGGTTACAGTACAATTTGTGTTGGTGAGAATGCAGAATATATTCTTTACTCCTCTCTCCATGGTGATGTTACATGGAAAAAAAATGCTAAAAAACCAAGGGAAATCTAATCAGTTTGGAAGCAAATGTGATAATGGCCTGTGCATGCCATGGTCACTCTGTTTACAGGAAATTATCTCTCTTAACTCACTTTTCAGTAGCTAGGGATACATGAAGGAGCACCATAGTTAACCTTTTTTTCTGGTATATTTTAAAACTTAAATCAGGATTCCTTCCTATTTTAAATTTCAAATTCAGGTGTCATCAGCATAGAGTGTGTAGGAATTGACCCTTTTCCAATCTTCTATTCTAATGCTTAAAATGCAAACCCTCCTCAATGATGTGGAAAAACGAATCATTGGGTCACAGGATTTTCCTCCATTCCTCATAGAAATTTATTGGTATTGACATCATGCTGGAAAATTAAGTGGAGGAAGGTTTATTGCCTCATCCTTCACCCCTCACTTGGCCTGCTATGGCATGGCTCCCATCTCACTGGTGTCAAACTCCGGGCATCATCACTTATCTGAATCATCTCATGGAGGTAGGTGTTGCTAGAATTTTATTTTCTCATAAGTCACCCAATTGCACATGGAAATTAACAGCCTACCACAGATGGGCCTGGCCCAATCTGTTGCTCACTGCAGTCTTCTGGAATGGTCTTATTTCACACTTCTTATATCACCACCTGTGGGGAAGTCTGCTATGCAGCTCTTCCTTTGGGAAACTTGATGAAGGTTTGCTGGCATTTTAAGTATTTGTTTTCAGCAAGGCAATAGTCTTTTTTCCCCCATGTTCTTCCCAGATTTCCTGAGAACAGTGTGGAAATCATATAATGCAAGAGATGAAAAGAGCGATGTCATATTTGTATTAGGTTGCTGTTGCAAGTATTATCTCCCCCTTAAAAATGACAAAACACCCTGCAGGATTAAATATCTCACCCAAGGTCACATAGCTATGGTGTAGTGAAATATTAGTACTGACAGGAGGCTGCAGTTAAAGTTCTACATCCAACACTTAATAGCTTTGTGATGACAGGCAAGTTGCATAACCTTTCCAAGACTCAGTTTCTTTTTCTGCAAAGAAGGGATAATAATGCTTTCAATGGCAATGAGAGTTGTTGGGAAAGAAAAATATTTTATAAATGTAAATTGCTATGATGTTTGCATTTATGGAAAACCATAGAAGGAGGAGCAGTATTCCTTAATCACAGTATGTGAAATCTATATCTATTTGCAAAAGATATCAATTACAGGTCATCTAAATGAGAGGAATCCATGTGACCTTTTCAATTAAAATCAGTGAAAAAAATTATAAAGAAAAAAATTAAAAAGAGACAGAAATGAACCGCTGAGGCTACAGACTTCTGGCTATTGATAATATATAGGAGGACAGATAAGGGTCTACTTTGCTCTGCCCAAGTCACTATTGCTACAGACTGCTCATCACTTCAGCTAAGAATGTTCAGTAGAGTTTCTCATATGGATTCCAGTACAAACAAATGGGCAATTATCCTAGTAATCTAACAGGAGGAGTCACTGGCAGTACTTGCTAGAGTATATATCATCAGTGATTTTATAGAGCTGCATTTTTTAATGCTGATGGAGCACATTCTGGTAATGACTTATGCAAGAAATAGCATGTGGCTGAAGACAGAAAGAAGATGTATTCATCAATGTGGCCATCACCTGTTAGCCTGAAGTTACAGTAAAGTATTTAAAGGAAAGTGGAATGCCTTTGTTGACTCTCAGTTGAAACAATGGAAATGCTCCCTCCATCACAATTATCAATGTCCATTCCAGCACACATTATATACACATACATATGAACCAAGAATTGCCAAAATGCAGGAGCTCTGACTTGACGCTGCTTACTAAAAATTACTATTTCGTATATGTTTCAGTTATTGGGAAAACTATTTATTTCCCAACTTACCTGACCAAAGTGATGGAGTTATTGATTGTCAATGGTCAAGAAATTTCAAACCCAATTATGTAAAGAGGACTTGAAGGGTTTAAGCAATTTTATGGTTTGATCAATTCAATCTCCTGAAGTATTGTGAATCTTTAACATAAATATATGAATAGAAACATTTTTATAATTCTGTTTAAAAGGATAGTGTTTGTGTTTTCCATTGTTGATAGTGGCAATGACATTTAAAGTAGGAACCTGTAGATTTATTCATGTGCACTGGACCTGGAATCAAAGGACCTAAGTTTAAATTCTAGCCATTCTATTTATGTGGCCTTGGGTCACTTAATTTTTCTATGCCTTGGTTCCTTCTAATGCAAAATGAGGGGTTCAGGCTAGATAATATTTCCTGTACCTTTTTGATCCTGTGATCATAAGTGAATGAGGAAATATTTAAAAAAAAAGAAATAAAAAATAGAAAACATTTTGAAGAGGATTTAGAATTTGAAAAGCCTTACAAAATCATCCAGTCCAAATCAAAAAGGGAGGAGAAGGAGGAAGAAGAAAATGAGAGGAAGGAGGAAGAGGAGGAAGAAGAAGAGAAGAAAAAAGAAAAAGAAAGAAGAAAGTGGAAGAGGAGGAAGAGGAAGAAGGGAGGAGGAGGGGACAACAACAAGGAAGAGGAAGAGAGAATGAAAAGAAATGAAAAAGAAAGGAAAAGTTTTATTGATACCTTTTCTGTTTACTTACAAGTTATTTCTGGAAATGCCCCTCCCCTTCTTCCTTCTCCATTAATTGAGACATCTCTTGAAAGGAAGGAAAAAAAAAACAATTGAGCAAAACCCCCTATTAAAGTGATCATGAGTGTAGATGTATACTGTATTCTATGCACATGGAATCCATCCTCTTTAGATAGAGAAGGGAGGAATGTTTCAGCATGTATTAAGATATTCTCATCTATCTTGGACCTTTAATTTCCCACTGGGCGGCACTCATTTTGGATTTCTTTGACTTTTCTGGTAGCTCTCATTTTAAATGTATTTGACTTCTCCACCGTGACCCAGTAAATTCATCATTGAGAAATCTCATCATCTTGCAAGTTCCAATCAGCCTTCATATATTCACTTCATCAGTAGGCTCCGCCCCTATGATTGGAGGGGGAAGCAATGAACTCCTAAGCTTTCATTTAAGGAGAGGACACTAGAGAGACATCTCCTCACATATCTCATTTCCCTTCTAGCCGAGCTCGTTTTGGACTTCTTTGTTGTCTCTTCCATGCCCCCCCCATCACCACTACCGCCCCTGAACCAGCTACCTTTCTCATTCCCTGCCTACTTTTTAGCTTTTTTTGTATATTGTTTTCATCATGTGATGAAAAGCTCCTAGGGTGAAGAAGAAATAATCTTTTGTATTATTTGTATCCCCAGAGCTTAGCACAGTGCCTTTCACCTAGGAGGCCCTTAATGATGGTTTGTTGACTATTGACTTTTCTGGGAGCACTATTTGTGGGGTTTTTTCAGTCATTCATACTTTATCTCCTTTTAGCTATCTTTTCATTTTCACTGTAATCTTCTGTTTCTATTTATTTCACTTGGCCATGGATATTCTTAGTCTACCCCTTCGTTTTATACAGATAAAACCGAGTCCCAGAAAATGAAGGAACTTGTCCTCTGACTCCAAATACAGAGATTTCCCCTCCCCCCGCTTTCTACCATACTTTTGAAAGTAGAAAATGTTCAATAGAGTTAACTTTCCATTATTAAAAAGGAAGATTTTATCTTTCAGATGTTGTCCAGTGACAATGCTTACCTTCTGGTCAGACAACCTTCACGTGATCTTTACCTCTTTTCTCAGAGTCCTTATTATAAGCAGTATGTCATATGCCAAGTCATATGACTGTAGTACCAGAGGTACAGATTGGGGAAAGTCCCAAAGGACAGCTCTCTTTTTAGTACCATTCTACCAGATCATTGACTTTCTTTTCTTCTGGTTGATCTGTTTCTATATGGAAACCACAGCTTAAAGATGATATGTGTCCCCTTTCGAGGACAGAAAGTGACAGATGGAGAAGCAGTACATTTCACAGAGCTGCAATATTTGGGTACCATCTGGTTAACACACAGAAACAGAATAGGAGGAGCATTTGCTCTTGCATGGTCTTGTGGCTTGCCAGAGTACTATCTTGTCAAGAAAGAATCCCTATTTTGGAAGTCATCTGAAGGCTTACAGCCCACCCTAGATCAATGAATCCTTTACAGCCTGGTATCCATTTATTCATGCCATGCCCATATGTGTTTGAATTTTAGCCCATGGTTGCTTAAGGACATAAATTGCTAATGGCTCTTTGTTTCAAAGGCCAATTAAGAAAAAAAAACATATCAATCATAGCATGCCTATTTGAAAATAAGTAGGGCATCTCTTTAGCCTCAGGTCTTCCCAAAAAAGTTCAAGACTGGTAGCCTCACCTGAGGATCCTTTTCTAGAACTAACTCTATGGGTTCTTTCTGTCCTGGCTCAAAATACTTCCAGGCATGGTCTGGGTCTTACTAATTAGTATTGTGACCTACTTAGGAGATCTTGACTGTTTACCATTTAGTCCAGAGTCCTTAAGACATCACTAATTTTTTATAAATTATTTGCATTTAGTTTATAACATTCAGTTCTGACATCCCCTGAGTTACAAATGCTCCCCCCCCATGGCAGCATACAATCCAATATAGGTTCTACAAATACCTTCACATTAAACACTAGTCAAGAATTATAACCAATGGAGTGAATGAGAAAGAAAGAACAAAGCAAAACAAAACCCAAAAGAGAGAGAGCAAGTAATTTGCTTCAATCTGCATTAAAACTCTGTAGGTCTTTTCTCTGGATGTGGAAAGCCCTCTCCATCATGTGTCTTTTGGAGTTGTCTTATAACCTTGCATTGCTGAGAGCCTGGTGTATCAAAGTTAATAGTCACAGATATGGACATCATCAAATTTTTAAGAATCATCCTTAGGTTGGGACATTCTAATAACCATAGAACTAGGGCTTGAAGCAAACTCCTAGTTCACTTTACCCAAGCCACTCATTTCATAGATATATTTTAAAACAAAAATAAATCAAGGGAGGTAAATTGGCGTGTCCGTGGTCATCTAAGTAGGAATCATTTTTGACCATTTCTTAAGTAGAGATCATGTACAACTAAACCTAACATTTCTGAAGCTCTTTAAAATTCACACACACAAAAATATTTATGTATTCATATGTAATTTCTCAGAATCTTTACAACAGTCCTGTGAGGTAAGGAAGATGCTTCTGCCCTAATTTTAGTGATATGGGAAACTGATTTTTTTCAAAGTCATGTAGATGATAATCACTGTGACAAGGACTGAACCCCAGTTCTTCTGAGTCAAGGTCCTATGTTCTTACAGAGTATCACAGTTACCTTGAGGGGAGAATACAGCTGAATAGGAAACCGTGTCAAGGAATTTATAATCTAATAGGGGCGCGAAGACATTTATGAAAAAATGTAGAGAGCATGATAAACAAAAGGGCTACAATGAAGTGCTATGAGAATTCAAAGGAGCAGGGAAGTGCTTTCATCCTGAAAAGTAAGGGAAGGCTTTCTTGGAGAAAGACATTTACTTTGGGCCTTGAAGAGTGGGAAGGATTTTAATGGACACAGATTAGAGAGAAGGTATTGAAGATACAGGGAACAGCATGAGCAAAAGCACTGAAGCAAGAAAGCACTGAACGTAGACAGAAGGATGAGTGGGTCAGTTTGACAAAAGCATAGAAAATTTGCAAGAAACTACAGGGATAAGTCTGAAACTTGTCTCCTTCTGGCTTATTGAAATCTATGCAAAGTCTGCCCAGTCAGGTAATGAAACATAACCAGATAAATACCTTTGTCTCAAACTGTCTAGAGACCTATGTGACTCTCTAGGTTGCATACCTAGCAGGGGTGTGCATCAAACACCACCCTAAGCAGAGTTCTTGAAGCCTTCATTCAGTTTCAATGAAAGTTAGTGGATGATAATGGTATCAAGTTGTAGATGCCTTGTAATGAATGATAGACTGTGACTTTAGATGTTATTTGGTTGGCCTCAGATTGTTGAGCAGAGAAATGATATGAAAAAAATTCCACAATAGGAAAATTATACTGGGATCAGTGTATGGAAAGGATTAGAAAGGGACACAGGATTCCAAATAAGAAGAGATCCTAAAGAGAGAGCAGGAGCGGTGAGATCAGTGAGAAGGATATTGCAATAGTCAGGTAAAGCAAATAATGGTATAAATGACCATGGGTATGGTATGAATAAAAAACTCATCTGTCTCTCTCGTTATATACACATGTATGTATGTGCGTGTGTGTGTGTATGTGTGCATATTTGTGTGTACATGTGTGTAGATACACATATATGTGTATGTACATATATGTATGTATATAGATACACACATATATAGTTTCTTACTACATGTAATTTTACTAGATTTCTAAAAGCTAGTTAAATCTAGCCAGCAAACTGATAAAATTGATAATCAATGGATGAGGCCTGCTAGGTGGGGGCTCATGAATTTTAGAATTAGAGAAAACAACACCAACAACAAAACTATCCCCTTCTATATTTCACTTAGAAAGCTACAACCCTCAGGGCAGCTAGGTGGTCCAGTGACTAGAGCACCGGCCCTAGAGACAGGAGGAACTGAGTTCAAATCCGACCTCAGACACACTTACTAAATGTGTGGCCTTGTGCAAGTCACGTAACCCCAATTGCCCTACCCTCCCCCCTCCAAAAAGCAAAAAACAAAACAAAAATGGAAGCTACAGCCCTGATGGGCAAAGTAACATATATGTTCCAAGGAATCAGCCTAATAAGCAGAAGTTTAGGATTTTGTGGTAATATTGGTAAGGTATTAAGTTAAAGAGAAGAAAGAAAATGTTGAAATGAATATTAGGAATATTTATAGGTGAAAGAGCAAGAGATAGTGTTGTGCAGAGAATAAGAGCAATCTTAGACCCAGGTTCAAGATAAATGTAGGTGTGAATTTATTAATTAAGCATGTGACTACCCAAGTGTATTCACTTAAATGAGTAATGGTCTTTAGGATTTACAAAATTGATTTCATAGACCAAAACCACAAAACCACAATCAGGGAGGGGACCTAGCAGAAACATGATGTACAAAGGCAAAAAACCAGCCATTGGTCAGATCTATAGCTCAGGGCTAATTTGGGAATATGCTGCAAGGGTACAAGGGTGCAAACTTCCTGTGTCATGGGTGTCCCTCCTTGAATAGGGTGGAGGGCACAGGGTGGAGGGTCATGGGACAAAGGGGGCTGGAATTCCCCAGAACAGACTAGGGTCAAGTTCTGGGCAAAGAGGGTGGGGGGCCCTGCCGGGACAGGACATGGTGGTCCCTTGATAAGATCCTTGCACCATAATGAACCTTATGCACTATAATGATTCAAAGAGAAAATATAAAATGCTAATTAAGAAAGAAGAGGGGAGGGATCTATGCCTTGAGCAACTTTGCTCAGACTTGAGCAATGACACACAGTCATGCCTTAAACAGTTTTCAAGCTATAACAAAATATAGAATAAAAATACAAAAGGAGCTTACTGGTGGGCCACAAATCAGGTGGTGGGCAGGTGACCTGGGATTTGGATTCAGGCACAACAATAGTTTAAGAGCTGGGTTTGTAAGGTTCATTCATCAATGGTCATTCATCTGATAATTTTATTGATGAGAGATGATCATTAATGAATTAATATTCGTATTTAATAAATCACTATTTACTAAATATGTATGTTCCAGGCACTCTAGCTAAGAAGAGGAATATGAAACAATTCCTACCTTTAAGGAGTTGACATTTTCTTTGGGGATCCTATATGTATACACATAAGTAAAAAGAAAATAAATATATTGATGATACATAGCACAACTTGGTGCAGTGGATAGAGTACTAGCCTGGAGTCAGGAAGGCCTGAGCTCAAATCCAGCCTTACTCACTTACTAGCTGTGTGATCTTGGGCAAGTTACGTCATCCTGTTTGCCTCAGTTTCCTCATCTGTAAAATAAGCTGGAGAAGGACACGCCAAACCACCCCAGTATCTTTGGCAAGAAAACCCCAAACAGGGTCATGAAGAATTGGACACAACTGAAAAATGACTGAAAACAGATATATGCTTATAAACTAAATATACGAGAGGCAGTATAGTGGATAGAGAACTGGCTTCTGGGTCAGGAAGATCTGGGTGCAAATCTCCCCTCTAATACATACTGTCCGTGTGCTACCAGGCAAATCACTTCTCTGCTCATTTCCGTAGGCCACTCTCTAAAGATAATAAGCTACGGTCAAAATGAGTACCTGTATTTGTAGATGGAGTGTTCTCATCTTGGAATTCACTCAGAAAACAAAGTCATAGATTCAGACCCAGTTCCTATACAAAATAACTATAAGGTTGCTTTGTTTGTTCTGTTCTTTTTCCAGGAGAAACCACAAATAGCTGAGAAAAATAAAGAAAAACTTCACATAGAAGATTTTTTCATGAACTGAACTTTAAAGAAAACTAGGGATTGTACGGTGTGTGTCCCGGTCCAAAGCCAGTTCCAGTATTGTTCGATCAAATTTGACCTGATTTAAGCCAGTCAATTGATATGCATATATTGCCTGGTTCCATAGCTATTTTGACTTTTATTTTTGGATGTTCTGGAATTAGCAGTTGTTTGGACATAGATGCATGATAAATGTTTGTTGAATTATTGAATGATTGACTGAATCAACACAATGATGGTCCATGGTGCAGAGATTCCATGATTACCTTATTCTCTTCTTTATAAATCGAATGCTGGATTAGTGATTCCCCAGGCTATATTTGGCAACAGAAGGCCATCTTAAAGGCTGGAAGCTTATCAAAATTCTAGTCATTACCCTACATTAAGCTTTAAATGATATCCCATCTTTGTATACGTTAGACATGTATTTCATTATGTTCCATATACATCCACAATCTTTGTGTTTGTATCTTTGTGTAAGTGATTGTAACAGAAACCACAAACTCACCTGTAACACATGTTGGTCTAGTACTACCTACAATAGTAAGGAACTCCCTGACCTACCACAGGGAAAAGAAAATAAAGAGAGGACAATCTACAAATTAAAGTGAAAACTTAATTTATTTTTTTTAAGGAAAGACATATAAAATGCTAAACTCAATTATCAAATCCAAAGCAGGAACTTAAAAGTTTACTAAATTCAACAAAGGTCATGGCAGAACCTTACTGATTTTGCCTCGAGGCTACCACAGGAAGTGCACAGCGAGCAATAAAATTAATGTGATATTTAAAATAACCTATAAACAGAATGCAGGTAGGAAATTTGTGAGAACAAGGACGTTAAAAAAAACAAATACTTTAACAAAATAATTTACTTCTGTACTGTGGCCAGTTTCAGAGTAGGAATGCTCAATCTAATCAGCATTGAACAGAGTGCTGAGTTTGAGATAAAAATGATCTGGATTTAAATCCTTTTTCTGATACTTACTGGTTTGTGACCGTGTATGACTCACTTAACCTTTGAGTGCTTCAGGTAACTCCTTCAACTAAGTGATAGAGTGGTGGCAATTTCACCTTTGAAATCCTTCAAAACCTGTGTCCCAACCTACCTTTCCAGCCTCATTATATGTTGTTCTCTCCTTTTCTCACTTAGCAGTCAAGTCAGATCTGTCTTGGTGTTTGTAAAACATGGTACTCCATCTCAAAGTTCAAGCTTTTGCCCTGTCTGTACCAGAGGTCTGGAATGTATTCCTTCCTCCCATCTATCTCAAAGAATCTCTTCTTTAAGACATAGCTTAAGCTTTGTCTTCTGTATGAATCCTTTCCTGATCTTCTAGTTGCAACCTTCCTCTCTTGCTAAACTAAATTGTATTTGTTTTAATTCCATACACATCTATATATGTACTTGTTGTCTTTCTCATAGAAGGTAAGTTCCCTGAGGGCAAGGGCTGTTCTATTTTTGTCTTTATATCATTTAAGCTTAGCACAGTGCCTGGCACAGAGTAGATACTTGAGAAATACTTTTGATTTATTGATTGATGTATTGATTGGCTGATTGGTTGATCTGCAGTGCTCAAACCTAAATCTGAGTTTGCTGATAAAATTATTAGGAGATATACCATCACTCTCCACTGCCTTCAATAGACAAATACGTTTCTCCTTAGACACCTTTTAATTCATGAAATTTATTTTGAATTTTGTCTTATATTTTAAAAGAAAAATAATAATTTGTAAACCTTTCAAACTATCAGGTTGTAATTGGGTATATAACCAAGTAGGAACCAGACAGTGTGGTGCAGGGGAAAGATTTCTGGTTGGAGAGGACCAGGATTCAAATCCTATCGTTTATACTTGCTACATGTTTGACTTTGCACACATAGTCTAGTAATTTCATCAGCTCCCATGATTCATTTGTTACATCTAGCAGTTGGTCCCCAGATGAAGGGAAACTAGGGAGTGCATTGATTGGAGCACTGGGTCTGGAATCAGGAAGACATGGATTCAATCCTGACTCAAACCTTTGCTGGCTACGTGATCCTGGCCAAGTCACTTAACCATTATCTACTCAAGTTTCCTCAGCTATAAAAGGTATATAATAACATCCAGTGTAAAGTTCTCACTCCAGTACCTGGAACATAATAAATTCTTGCTTTCTTCTCTCCTTCCTCCCTATTTATCTAGTCCTAATATCCCTCCTGTCCTCCAGTGTCACATCCCTGCCAATTATATTCAACCTGTCTACAACTGAAATTATTATCCTCCATCCTAAATCATCCCTTTCTCCATACTTCAGTATTACTGTCAAGGACACCACCATCATCCCAATTACCCAGTTTTCCATCCTATGCCATCCACAACTCCTAATTTCCTCTTCTCCCTATATCTGCTTTCTTGCAAAGTCTTATTAAAGTCCACCTTTTCTACATCTTTCATATGATCTCTTCTTCCCTCTGATACTGCCACCACCCTAATGCATGCCCCTATTACCTCACAACTAGACCATTACACCAGTTGTCTGGTTTGTACCCCTAACTAAATATCTCCTCATACCAGTCCTTTGTTTATTTGGCTACCAAAAATCCCTACCATGTTCCCAGGTTCCTGTCTAGAACCTTAAGAGGACACCGCCTTGAGGCCTAAACCCTAGGGATGTTAATAATGAATCTGATCTCATTTTTCAGTGATTAACAAAGTTAGACCAAGTGGTAACCTTCCCTTTTCAGTGATTCTGAAACCACACAGTACCCATATGCCTATTACCTTTTTCCAAGCCATCTTAATAAAATCCCTACCAATGTCACACTCTAAAAACTACTTACCCCATTCCACTGTGTTCTCTTGAATACTTATTCCATAAGTAACAATCTTGTTTTCACCTTGAATCTTTCCCTTTTTCACTTTTTCCATCTGTCTCTCAGGGAGAGCTGATACCCAGATGATTATATAATTCATGTGATCATTCCCATTTCCAAGCTCACCGTCCCCTACCATCTCTGGTAACCTCTCCTCCTTTACAATTTATTCAATCTATTTCTATTACCCAATTAAAATTCTGGCAGTTGGTCTACCAACCCTTCTCCCCTTCATGAGTTTAGTAACTGATTCAGAGTTTTTCTCTCCACCCTATATTCTACCCTCAAAACTTGAGTAGATAATGTTTAAGTGACTTGGCCAGGATCACGTAGCCACAAGACTTCAGTATACATATTGGTACTCCCTCAATCTCCCTCACCTTCCAATTCATCAATTTATTCATTTCCTGTGACCACTCCTCCCTTCCACATTGGCTACACCCAGAGATACGTACAACCTGATCTTGCCATCACTTACAAGTGCAATCCTTTCACATTCATGGGTTCTAAGATTCCCTCATCTGATCATGATCTGATGTCATTCCTCTTCTCCCATTGCATTGCCACATCTGACCATGTTCTCTATCCCCATGTCCTCATTGTATCCTCCAATCCTTTGACTTCTCGGTTGTTTCCATAACAGTCAACACTACACTGTTTATGATCTTCTCTCTTCCCAATCTTGTATTCTTGGTGAACCATTTCAAATCTAGACTGGCTTGTCTTTTTCTGTTGAGGGTTTTTCTTGCCCCTGCCCTACTGCAAGAAATCCATGGAGGGTCCCCTGTCAATCTCCCTCCTTTCTTTGAATACTTTTCCTCTTTAGGTTCTCATGGGCACCATTCTCTTCTTGTTCTCTTCCTTCCTTCTTTGGCTCATTTACTGAATCTCTGTCAAAATTCCAGTTAGTACTGGTGGCTGTTCCCCTTCTTTTATTCCGCTTTATTATTTTGCTTACTGATCTCATCAGCTCCCATGTATTCAATTATCATCTCTACATTGGTGATTTGTGAATCTACTTATCAAGCTGGAACCTCTCTTTTTACACCCAGTCTCTCATTTCCAACTGCCTGATGAATATTTCAAACTGTATAGCCCATACACACATTTAATTCATCATTTCCAAGACTGAACTTATTATCTTTGCCCTCAAATGTTCCCCACTTTCTATTTCCCCTATTACTATTGAGGGTAGCACCATTCTCCCAGTCATAGTTTTATAAATAAGTTATCACCATGGACTACTTAGTACCCTTCCCCAGTAACTTTATCCAACAAGTTACTATGTCCTGTTGATTTTACCTTAACAGCATTTTTCATACAAGACCTATTTTTTTTTATTCTGACACTGCCACCAACCTCTATCCTAACGTACCACCAAATGGTCTGGTCGTTTACTATGCCACACCTGTGATGGAAAAAGGAAAGGAAAAGAAAGTCAACATCGACTTTGAACGTGTCAAATCAATCAATACATCATTGTATCTGTATGACAACAAATTCCTATAGAGGCTCTTCAAATGCTATTGTCTGATGATGATAAAAAGTTTAGCTTTATTGTATATGGTACTGGGGTACTCTTTGGCACTCTGAAAAGAAACACAAGAGTAGTCCTGCACAAAATTCATTGTGGATATCTGAAAGAAACATGGTACCGGACATCAGTCTGCCTTGCATTTTGCCTGTTTACAAATAGAAAAATTACTCAGCTGTGTAAGGAAGGTAGCACAGATTGCTGTGCAGCTGTTTATTTCTGGGGACAAAGTGAACATGACTAGTCTCATTTTAGCTGGGTCAGCTGACTTCAAAACGGAACTAAGTCAATTTGACATGTTTGATCAGCAATTGCAATCGGAAGTTTTAAAATTAGTTGATAAATCCTATGGTGGTGAAAATGGATTCAATCAGACAATTATGGTGTCTACTGAAGTTCTCTACAACGTGAAATTGATTCAAGAGAAAAAACTAATTGGATGATACTTTGATGAAATTAGTCCAGGCAGTGAGAATTTCTGCTTTAGAGTTGAAGACACACTAAAAGCTCCTGAAATGGGAATTGTAGATATCCTGAGAGTCTATGAAAATCTAGAAATAATGAGATATGCTCTCCATTGCCAAGGCACAGAAGAAGAAAATATACTGTATTTGATTCTGGAACAAGAAAAGGATAAATCTAACTTTACAAAGAAAGAGACAGGAGGGAGGCTAGGTGGCAGAGTGAATAGAGTACCTGCCCTGGAGTCAGGAGGACCTGAGTTCAATTCCAGCCTCAGACACTTAACATAAAAACTAGCAGTGTCAGGCAAGTCATTTAACCCCAATTGCCCTTCCCCCCCAAAAAAAAGAAAAAAAAAGAGACAGAACAGGAACATGAAATAAGAGAGAGTATGACACTACTGGAATGATTTGGAGCAAACTTGGAAGTTGTTACGCACAAGTCATAGGAAGGATCCAAGTTGGTGAAAAGATTTGGTGGAATAAAAGGCATCTAGCAGCACTGAGTTGATTACCAGGAAATGGAATACCAAGGGGGAAAGTATGAATAATTTGACCTTGATGACTACTAAATGGTCTTCCTAGATTCAGCAAAATGTGGATAAACCTCAAACATCCAACCCATGGAGCAAACACAGCAGAAACAAAACAGACCCCTCTCTTATGATTGGAGCATTTCCAGAACTCGATCCATTACCATTGAATATCTACAACAAAACTGACACAAGCAAAATAACGACAACAAAACAAAACAAACCAAAATTTAGTTTGTCATCCCATCAGGGGAGCAGCAAACCACTAAGTTCCTAAACGCCACTTTGGAGTAATGTTTAAAAAGAATCTGTTTTTACTTTTATCCGGTGGTGAAATTGATTGGTCTTGTATCTTATAGAAATATATTCTTAATACATAGGAGCAAAAAACATCTTAACTGCCATAAACTTTCAAAAGTTAATAGAAGTAAGACCATACTGATTTTTTAAAAATTTTGATTGGAGAAAATTTCAAATGCTTCATTTTGTGGTCACCCATTTATACAGCATTCTCAGTTTAGGCTACATTAAAAGAAATATTTGTGGTGAAATATCAGATTCATTTATTTCTTGGTCTCTGTTTAATGTTGAAAGGTTAAGATAACAGGAGCAATGTCAATTTCTCCCCCTTAAACCCACATGCTGCAACAGCCAATTCCGAGGGTACAAGATGCACAGCACATTCAAACTGACTTAGGATTCACTGGGTCACCAGACTGTTTATTCACATTCATTGTATAGAAGCATTTGTGCCCAAGTTTCAGGATCTCTCATCATTATATTATATTATTATATTATATATTATATATAATATTATATAATATTATATATCATTATATTATATTTTATATAATATATTATATATATATATATTATATTATATATCATTATATTATTATATATATCTCAGAGGGTGCCCAGGATCTGAGCCTACAAGAAATTAATTTGGGGGTTTTAATGGGTAGGGGAGGGGAGTGGAGTAAGGGGAGAAATAAACTATGCCATTTAAATTTAAAAAAAAAAACAACCTTGAGGGGGGCGGAGCCAAGATGGCAGCTTAGAAGCAGCAAAGCGCCACAGCTCCCACACAAACACGCTGAAAAACTCATAAAATGGGACGCTAAACAGATTTTCAAGCTCCAAAACTCTCCACAAGACTGAAAGCACATCTGTTGCTACAGGCAGCGCAGCAGGCGGGGCTCTTTGCAGCAGTCTGGGACCCGCCGCTGAAACCCCAGCGGGCTCAGGCCCTGGGGCATCGGGTGGGGAACCGCAGCTGCAGGAGAGCAGATCGGCTGCACTGGAGCCACAGTTACCACATTTATCAGGCCAGAAGACAAAAAGGCTAAGAGAAAGGTCAGTGGATTTTGCTAAGTGGGGAGGAGAAGAGCAGTCCGGCCAAACTGCTCCCAGGGCAAGGAGGCAGCGGGAGGCAGC
>JAQQSW010000288.1:0-15178 GCA_028646575.1 Pseudocheirus occidentalis
CTTATACATAGAAAGACTGTGGGAGGGATCTAGGAGTGGTCAATCAGTCTGGGATGACTAAAGGAGGGGTTTAGGGAGGGTCTTGAGGAGGAGTCTAAAGAGCATCTTGGTGGGACTGAAGTGACTAGAGGTCAGATTCCCGGAACCAAAACAATGGGATTTTGCTGGGATCCATACTGGGAAGCAGCCTGAGGCAATCCAGAGGTAATTGACATTGGAGGGCTAGGCTATCAAGATTAAGGGTAACTAGAAAAAGTAAGATTCGGGGAGAATTCAAGGTGGAGGTGGGTCCCAGAGCCTATGGACAAATGAGATGCAAATTCTTTTGGGGTAAAGGGAAAAGGTCTCAGTTTGTACCCATACCCCGTCAAAATGATACAATAAAGGATTGCAGGTTTTTTTAAGTAATAAAAAAAGAAAAAACCACAAAGATTAGATTGAAATGACATAGTAAAAAGTACTAGCTACAAAACACTTTCCCCATATTCCCATAATTTGTAGGAAAGTGGATTCCATGCTTCCACAAAAGCATACAGTATCCATAGGCGGAAAGAGTGGGTTCAAACTTAAAATACACTGGTAGTGAAGCAATAGTTAGATTATACATACAAAGGAAACTCAAGACTCTTGATAGTCCCTTCTCTCTCTGTAGAAAATGTTACACTCCCCTTTTATATAGTATCCCTGTTGGGTGAGTTACTCAGTTTAAAGGGTCTGGTCTTCTTGATAGTCAGCTCCCTTTTTTTTACTGCCAAGGTTCCTGCTGCTCCTTGAAGATGCATCTGTTTATCTGGAGTATCTCTCTGCTTCTTACTGATGCAGTAGGAAAAAATGAGGTTTCCTACTATTTGGGATGAAAAATAACCTTCATCCTTAATTTAGTGAAAAAATAAACACAGAGATCTCTTAGAATAAGAACAGGAGTTTATTCTCTTCCCCAGGAGAAGAAGGCAGTCTTCCCCATGACTCATCATGGAGAAGAGGTGTGTTACAAAAGACAGTGCAAGAATTTATACTAAAATGTAGTCAAGCTCCCCTCCCTACTGTCTCCTCTCTCGTTGGTTAAGAGGCAGACTTCACCAAATTCTTCCCCAAATGGGACAGCAAGAAAAGAGGGGGGAGGATCCAAAGCAAGGGAGGAAGAGTGAGCCTGGGCTGTCCCTGACTTCCCCTGGCCAGGAGGAGGGGCCCACCAAGGCAGAAAAAGCAGGCAAAGGAAGATGAAAGTGATTGGCAGCAGCAATGGATGAGGAAAAAGGGAAGTTAACAGTCTCAAACTGAGAAGTTTTCACTCATCCCATACACTACCCATTTCTTTTAAAGCTACATGTCCAGTGGAGGAAGGGAAGAGAATGAATTCTCCATCAATCTTCCTTTCCCTTCCATCCCTCTCCTCAACAGTTCGAAATCCTTTATAAATGAGCTCTATTCCTCGAATTTAGCTTTTAAAATCCCTGCTCATCTAATGATGCTGTTCCCCTTGATTTTCTCAGGGAAAGAAAAGGTTTTCACATCTCAAAGGGAGCAGATGCATATTTCCTCTTAGGTTAAATCCTCATTAGTATCTTGTAATTATATTCTGAGTTGGGGAGCCAATCAAAGATCAATTTCTCTACATCTGGGAAAGTTCCTAGGGGGAGTCTGTGGGAACTCAGATACAAGATATATTGGAGAATTTTGCCAAAGTAAATTCTGGGTGGGGGGCAATACAAAGCAAAGAGATAAAGACTTTTTTGGGTAGCCCCCAAGATCAGACCTGATATGTATAAACTCAGAAGTTCAATATTCTGTGACTCTATGCTGCTTTGGTTCAAAAAGTTTTTGGAGCTACTCTATTGGAATTGTCTTAAGAGAGAAATTACAAAGTACACAATAAAATTAAGGCTCATCACATTATTGTTACATCTCACACTTGTTCAACGGATAAAGTATTATCTGGAGGGGCCGCTAGGTGGCGCAGTGAGTAGAGCACTGGCCCTGGAGTCAGAGGAACCTGAGCTCAAATGCAGCTTCAGACACTTGACACACTAGCAATATGACTTTGGGAAAGTCACTTAACTCCAGTTGCCCTCCAAAAAGAAAAAAAAATAATAATTATCTGGAGTCCAGATTCTTTAATTCCATTAACAAGGGGGATTTGGGACAATGCTATTCTTTTGTAGAGGGAAAATACAACTATGTTTTTTTATACTTTCTCGCCTGCTTAATCTTTTTCTTGGCTCTTCTGTTTTTTCCAGAGTTTTCAGGAGTCATTTTTTAATTTGGAGAAGGAAAGGAAAGGCAATTGGGGTTAAGTGACTTGCCCAAGGTCACACAGTTAAATGTCAAGTGTCTGAGGTCACATTTGAATTCAGATCCTCCTGACTCCAGAGTTGGTGCTCTATTCACTATGCCACCTAGTTGCCCCAATGAGTCATTTTTTCAATACTTCATGGTACATAACCTCAGCAGGGTTCTGATTAGTACTTAGCAATTCTATTCAACTCTCACTGATCCCCTAACTTTTTCTGTTTAAAACTATTTCAAGTCCTTTTCCCTCACCATAGGTCCCTATATTCATAGTAGATGATCTAGTCTCCTAGATAATTAAGAATATTGAGGTCATATAGCAGGAACTCCTTCAATTCTCTTCCACTCTTCAAAAATTCTTAGTAATGCTTAAGCTATTCTTCTCCATTGCCAAACTTTTTGAAAAAGTGGTCTACAACAACCCATGTTTCTAATTCCTCACAATCCATTCACCCCCTGCCATCTGAGTGCCATTATCCTCACCACTCTAATAAAATCTAGATCAGACTTGACTCAAGCCAGTCTGGTGGTTTAGACTCAGGTCTGAGACAAAATGAGACACTAGTAGACTAACATTTAAGAAAAGAAGTTTACTTAACAGTAGCACAAAAAAGAATAAAGGATACAGCATGGATTCATTGTTGTACTACCTTCCTTACCTCCTTGTATTCATCAAGAGACTCAATTGCTCTTGGTCTAAAATTTTACTTAGGCAACTATGATGCTCTTTCAACTACTCAAGTCTGAGCTCCATAAACCATTTTAATTTTGAGGATGGTTTCATTTGCCTTTTAAGGAAAAATTACCTGATCTCTGTGGCGATATTGTTCCTACCATGGTCACCAATAGTCAGCCCCTTTATTGCAAAATCCAAAAACCATTTTTCAGTCTTCACCCTCCTTGACCTAACTGCAGCATTTGATGCTGTTAACCTCCCTCCTCCACCCTTAGCTTTCAGAACACTAAACTGTTCTGATTTTTCTCTTGCTTCTTTACTGTTCCTCCAGTTCCTCTACTGGCTCCTCTTCCTGTTTCCCTTAATGTGGGCAACTCACAGGATTCTTTTCTTGACTTTTTTTTTCTTGATGTTCTCTCTCTTTTTTTTTTTTGGAAGTTCATTAACTTCTACAACTTTAGCTACTAACTCTAAGAAAATAATATCTAAATGCAGATCACCAGTACAGTGGAGAAAGGGCTGGACCTGAAGTTCAAATCCAGCCTCAGATACTTACTAGCTATGTGACCTTGGGTAAATCACTTTACCTCTGTCTGTCTTGGTCTCCTCACCTGGGGATAACACTACTTATTTTCAGGGTTGTTGTGAGGTTCAAATGCGATAATATTTGTATAGTGCTTAGCACAGTTCCTGGCATATAGCAGGTGCTATATAAATGCTTATATCCTGAAGGGTGAGGGAAAGAAGAAAAAAAAAAGAAACTTACATTATAAGTCTATGATATATTTAAAAGGAATAGCAAGTTATATATATAATAGATTTGCAATTTCATGTGCAATCATTATCTTTTATTCTATTTTGGAAATGCTTGTTTTTTTCATAAATTAAAAATAAAATATGTAAAAAGAATCTTTAAAAAATGCTTACTCTCTTTCCTTCCCTTCTCCCTTGCCCCTAACCTCTCTCCTGAGCTCCATATCTGGATCTCCAATTGCCTGTAGTATACTTCCACCTAGATGACCCATAAGTACCTCAAACCCCACACTTATACTTAATACATCTCCCTCAGAGGCCATTGAAATACTGTGAGCACAGTAAACAATTAACAAATGATAAAATTGTTAAAGATTTCAAAAGAGAGAACCATAAATCATTGCCAGAAAAATAGAAAGATAAGAAGTTCAACCAAGCAGATCCCAACAGGGGGACTGTTCTGATCATCTTGAAAGAAAGACCACTATCACAAAGGGATCGACAGCTTCTTTCTTATTCAGTTGACCATCTTCCCCACAAACCTCCAATTACAGTCCTAGAATGACCTCTAGCTGGGATTCATCATGACTTCATTTCATTCTCTAAAAGAAGGACATACCCCAGACTACTGACCAAAGTTGCAATGACCATAACCCAAAAAAAAAAAAGTATCATCACATTAAGCCTAAAGTAAGAGCATCCACTTATACTGAGGTTTTGCTTGATATATTGCAAAGCTACACTAACTGAGCGCTCCCAGAATCCCCACCACATCAAAAATATGGAAATAGTTACATAAAAGATTTCCAGGGTACAGTGTAAGTGGTTGTGGTTAGACATTTAGGAAGAATTTTCTGACAGCATTGGTGGTTAAGCTACTGGAACAATCAGCCAAAGGAGGAGGTGGAATCCCTAACCCTATGGCTTGGGAGATGATAAGGTTGTGCCAAATTTGGGGAATTGAGGTTTCAAGGACTTTTTTTTAAAGTGTTAATTAGTTGATATTCTTTAGGGGAAGGCAGTATGCAACAGTTAGTAGAAATCAAGTTGCTTCTTACCAAGAACTCCTCTATGAACTCAATTTATTAAATGCCTACTTATGTTCAAAGCACTTTGCTAAGACACTAAAATGAACAATGTAGTCCCTGTCCTCAAAGAGCTTACAGTCTAATAGAAAAGAATACAAATTGTACATATGTGATACATGACAGATATAGACAAAGAAGAGATCCAGACAAAGCATTCTTGAAAAATTCGATGGTGGAATAGATACTTTCAGCTATTGAAGGAGAAAGCTCTTTAGGATCACAAGATTAGATTAAACAGCAAGAGCTGGAAGGGATCCACCCATCTCCTGTTACAGATGTAGAAACTGAGACCAAAAGAAGGTAAGTGATTCATCCAAGGTCACATAGGGTACCTGGCAATTAGGAAATTGTCTGACTCCAAGTCCAATTCTCTTTAAGTAAAAAGACTTTCCTATTTCTTAGAAGGAATAAAAAACAACTTACTGAGAGCACCTACTATGAGCTAGACTTAGAAATGGAAAGGACCTCAGAGGCCATCCAGTCCAACTCCGCCATTT
This sequence comes from Pseudocheirus occidentalis, assembly GCA_028646575.1. NCBI lineage: Eukaryota > Metazoa > Chordata > Mammalia > Diprotodontia > Pseudocheiridae > Pseudocheirus > Pseudocheirus occidentalis. Next base: position 5,304 of record JAQQSW010000288.1, read on the forward strand.
TGCAAATGAGGAAATCAAGACCCAAGGAATTAAGAGATTTGACTGGGGTCACACAGGTAGTTATCATCAAAAGATGGGATTTAAATTCAAAATTTTCTAACTTCAGAAACATTGTTCTTTCCCTGGTACCATGCTGCTTTTCTCCTGTGCTAAGTATCACTGAGGAATATTTGTTATAGCTGTTGTTAGCCCAAGCTTCATTTACCAATTGTTTGGATTTTGATGGCTCAGAGTGCGTGTAAAAAGCAATTGTTTCTGTTCTGATCAGAAACTTTCAGGGTCTTTTCCCTCCCAAATTGATTCTTTTATGAAGGCAAACTAGACCATCTTTTGCCTCAATTCTTACCCAGACTTTAATTGCTGAGTGTGTATTGTCTCAGACAAACTTAGCCATGGGAAAGACCTTAGCTTAAAAAGGCCAAGGTCTCCCACTGCATCCAGGGCCATTGCTAGTTGTCTTGATCTATGGTTTGTCACTGTATTCTGATGACTGGAGGAGTGAGGCTGCTGACTTGGCACAGCGCTGCCTCACTTAAATCCAAAATTCACCTGCAAGTCAATACACCACCCTCCTGATGTCATTGGTCCTCTTTGAGAACAAATGACAAACATTCTTCAGTCACTTGAATTGGATGGAACTAAAATCAGTCATATCTGACTTTTAATGACATCATTTGGAGTTTTCTTGGAAAAGAGTGGTTTGCCATTTCCTTCTCCAGCTCATTTTACAGATGAGGAAACTGGTTAAATTACTTGCCCTGGGTCACATAGTAAGTTTCTGAAGCTGGATTCGAACTCAGGTCTTCCTGATTCCAGGTCTAGTTCTTTATGCACTGTGCCACCTAGCTAACCAAAAATATCAAAATTCAATAAAATACTGACTCTGCTTTCATGGAGTCATTATTATCCTAGAAGCTTCATGGATGGGGGAGGGGTGACATTTGAGACAAACCTTGAAAAAGTGGAGGAAACTTTCAATAGAAACTCTGTGAGATTCAATAATTTTGGAAACATATTCTCTCCCTACAGGTAGAATGGCAGGCATTGAGCAATTTGTCTTTTATCTTGGACTTTCTGCATTTGTTAGTGTCTTTGACACTAACACCCAGTCTCTGGTGTGTGGAAGAGAAGCCAGTGTTATTTAGAGAATGTTAGGCTCCTTCAGGCAAGTCAGTAAAAAGCAACAAGTTACACCTCTTTACTACAGGCTTACAAGGGGTTCTCCCATCTCCACTCCTCTGCACATTCATGTAGGAAAGAATATGCTGGGATATATTTTTCAATTCTACATATTACAAACGGAAAGGCTTTCTCTCCTCCCAAACACACCACCAATGGCCCACAATAAAGCAGGACGTTAAAAAAAAGAGGCAACTTCCTGGCCTTGAGTAGTGTGGGCTGAAATCCAAAAAGGTTCTGACATCATCATCTTAGAAGGCAGAAGTCATTATGCAATAATCCCAAAGCTGGTGTCTTGGCAATATTGCACTCTGTTCCTTAGTTTAAAATTTTTTTTCCTAGGTCTTTGCCAAGGCTTCCTGTGACCTCCAGATATTATTTGGTCCATTTTCCTTCACTCAAATCCCATGAGATATCTATTTCAGGGAAAGAGATGCTCTAAGTTAGGTGACAGAAGGTCAGAAGATATATACATCTAGTCTGGACTAGAGATATTCTCTCAGAAGTTCAAGAGGGAGTATAAAGAAATAAATGCCTCTATTTTCCTTGGTCTCTTTGCATTTCTGCATGTCTGTGTCTTTATGTCTCTAAATGTTTCTCTGTGTGTCTCAACTTCTGTCTATCATTCTTTTCTTGGCCACCATGGAAACCTGAAGCTCAAGAACCTTGAGAATAAGTGTGCCCCCCAGACCACTGGCCTTGGTTTCAGCCTGACCCTCAAAGCCACCATTGAGGGACCAACCCCTGTGGTAAATGGACCCAATATCCTCAATAGTACCACTACCAACCACTGACCAATTGCTATCAACATTAAGCAGGAGTTCATTGGGTTAAGGAAGGAACAAAGTATTGGGGCTAGGATTGGGGGTCCCAAATATGGCCAAGAGCCCTAACCATTGACCCTTCTTCCAGTCCAGCCCCCTAAGCCACCATCCAAGGAATCAGTCTTTGTGTAGTTAACATTTGACCACCTCTTCTGCAAGTGCTGAAGCCACTGCTACTAAAGACCAGGGACAGAAAGTTTTGACCATCACCAAAGTCCTTGGCACTGTCAAATAGCTCAGGATCAGAAACTTTAAAGAAGATGCATTATCATCTGCTTTGCCCCTGCACCTTAATGTCCTCTGGGCCTTTCCCTCTGATTTGCATTTGAAACCTATCTATCACGTTTCCCTTCTTAGAATGTGAAGTCTTGCCTTTTTATTTATCTAATTTATCTATTTTATTTATCTATTTATCTAATTTATCTATTTTATTTGTCTATTTATCTAAGCCCAGTGTTTAGATAAGTGGTTTGCACATAACAAATGTTTAATAGATGTTTCTTAATTTTATTCTTTCTTTTCTCTATCTTCCTCCATCTTTATCACTCTTGGTTTGTTTCTATTCACAGTCTCTAACTGGGTCTCTTTGCCTTTCTGAGTCCCCATCTTTGCATTTCACAATCTCCAGTTCTCTTCTGTGAATGCTTATTTGTTTCTCACCATTCCTTGATTTCTATAGTAGAACATATCTGAAGTCCTAGACTGGAAGTATCCCTGAATCTATGCCTCTCTTGCAGAAAAGCTAGGAAGTCCTCCTGATGTAAAGAGAGGAATGGGAAGTAAAATAACAAGGAAATCAAAGCACCTCTCCTTCTGACATCTCCCCCTTCTCTGTCTCTGTCTCTCTGTCTCTGTCTCTGTCTCCTCTCTCTCCTCTCTCTGTCTCTCTCTCTCCCTCTCTGTCTCTCTCTGTCTCTGTCTCTGTCTCTCTCTCTCCCTCTCTCTCTCTCTCATACACACACACACACACACACACACACACACACACACACTATATACAGGCTAAATTGAAAATAACAGAAGGAAAGCAATAGAACTAAGAGGGATCAGGAAAAATATAAGGTGGGATTTTAGTTGGGACTTCAAGGAAGCCGGGGAAGCCAGGGGGCAGAGATGAGGAAGGAGAGAGCTCCAGGCATGGAGGACAGTCAAGTAAAGACTGTAATTACTCCCAAGTGCTTTTTTTTTGGCATACTGTGTGGAGCATGGACCCCAAACCTATAAAGACTTTACTGACACATATATTTATGAGAAGCAAAGAATGTGGATAAGCAGGAAATAGACAGAGATGACCTTTGGGTTGTGTAGCCTGTAATGAGCTATTGACTGTCTCTCTGTCTGTCTCTCTGTCTGTCTGTCTGTCTGTCTCTCTCTCTCTCTCTCTCTCACACACACACACATACACACACACACCAAACTAAGCCCAGGGACTTACTGGACTTTGTAGGCTTGGGAGAACCCATATTCCTCATCTAGGTATTTGGATGACCCTTCTTCATCAAGTGTGGTTCTTTTTATTGGGAACTCTTTCCCCTTGGGTTCTTATTATCCTGTGACATTTATGTTCTTAGAGTTGTATGTTAATAAGGACCAAGTTAAGTGGAGACTTTGTCAGGTACAAAGGGGTAACGTAACAGATCAATGATCAAATTACTATTAGACTTCTGGAGCAGTCACTCATTATACTATCTTTGAAAAATAATTGCTTGCATGTTATGGGGCTCTAATTACTACCGAATGGATGACACATAGCCATACTATTACCCCTCATCCAGAAATGTTCATTATGAATATGGGTATGATGAGTAGTATATAAGAGGCTTCTACTGTTAAAAGGAAATAGTACATTCAAGATTATATTTTCCTGGACCCCCTCAGGTACAAATGCCCTTTATGAAGAGATGGCAGTATTTCCAGAGGTGGAGACCTCCACCTTACCTTACAATGCCTTACCTTGTCCATTAACGCAATGGACTCCTGTCCATGAGGACATAATTCTTGAGGACCATTGTTTGCTTATTTGTTAATGATTCTGTATATTATGAGAAGAGTATGTGCAACCAAATCTCAGCACCCACTAATCAAGTAACAAAGAATATTCTAAGAGAAAGAGTTTCTGGCAAGTCTTTCTAGTGAGCCAAGCTGTGAGTTGTGTGGCTATTGAATGAGAGAACCACAGCAAAGAAGATTTTTATTTATAATGATTCTTAAGTGGTAACTATGGCTGTGGTTATGTAGTCTGGGACTTAGAGAAAACAGTGATATTAGAGGATGTGAAGATGATGGGACTAGACTTTATTTGCAGTCAAATGGGTCCCCCGATTGGAGGTGATGGCATAACAGGGCTGTAAAAAGAAGGATGTGTTCTCTGAAGGCCTTGACAGCGGCTGCAGCTGTACCCAGCTTAATTGGCACTGCATTCCCGTGTTCTGAATGTTCCTCAATTTAGGCAGAGGGTCAATATAATCAATTTGCCAATCAATACACTAGATAATTTTCAGCACTTTACTAACAAGGAGTGGGGTGCTTCTCATTTTTCTGTGGATATCCCTAACTAGGATTATAGTTGTCTTAAGAAGATGAACTAGACAGGTCCTTTAAGAAGGCAAAGGCTTTTCTGTCCCTTGAAATATAAAAAACTTAGCCTGGAAGGGAAATGTATCAGTATCAACACCCTCAGAGTGCCAATATTTTTCCAATTCAGCTTATTGTTATTATGACTAAAGAGGTAGATGTTCTAACTATAGCTCTGAAATTGTGTATTTAATGCTATATTAATAAATTGGGCTTTAATTGTGTTTTATGAGCCATAGAGCCTTATTAGATTTTAAATTTCAAACCTGGGGCAGCTAGATGGCACAGTGAATAGAACACCAGCTCTGGAGTCAGGAGGACCTGAGTTCAAATTCGGCCTCAGATACTTAACACTAGATATATGACTTTGGACAAGTCACTTAACCTCAATTGCCCTGCATTTCCCCCTCCAAAAAAAAATTCAAACCTGCACAAAGGGCTATAAAAATATGCATACCCTTTGACCCAGCAATAGCACTTCTAAGGCTGTATCCCAAAGAGATCATACAAATGGAAAAAGGACCCATATGTACAAAAATATTTATGGCAGCTCTTTTTATGTGGCAAAGAACTGGAAATCAAGGGGATGCCCATCAATTGGGAAATGGCTCAACAAGTTGTGATATATGAATGTAATGGAACACTATTGTACTATAAGAAATGAGGAGTAGATGTACTTCATAATAACATGGAGAGACTTATATAAACTGATGATGAGTGAGAAGAGCAGAAACAGGAGAACTTTGTACACAATTATAGACACATCATATCTGATGACTAACTCTGATAGACTGGACTCCTCTCAGCAATGCAAGGTTATGAGACAACTCCAAGGAGCTCATGATGGAGAGGGCTATCCACATCCAGGGAAAGAACTACAAAGTCTGAATGCAGATAGAAGCAAACTACTTGTTCTCTCTCTTTTGTGTTTTGTTCTTTTTCCCTTTTTTTTGAAAATCACATTTGTCTTATCCAGTCCCATGGCTCTTCTCTAGTTTTTCACAGTCTTTGATTACTGATAGTTGCTCAGTAATCACATTTCCTAGTTGTTTATATAGTTATACCTAACATTTATATAGTGCTTTAAAGTTTCAAAGAATTTTGCATACTTACCTAATTTGATTTGATCTTCAAAACAGTCCTGTAAGGTATCTATTATTATTTTATGGATCAGAAAACTCAAGTTAAATTTAACATGTCCAAAATCTGAATTAATTCTCTTTTCCCCTCCCAAAACCTCTTCTCTTTCCAACTTCCCTATTATTGTTGAGGGTACCACCATCCTGCCATTTCCCTGGGCTCACAACTTAGGTGCCATCCCTGACACCCCACTCTCTTGCCCCTCATATCCAATCTGTCCATGGCCTATCAATTTTACCTTTGTTTAATCTCTAAACTATTAGAATAGCCTATTGATTAAGTTTCCCTGCTGTGGGAATTGAGTGAACCATACTGACTTCATCTTGTGACTCAATTCTGGAATGAGTTCAGTTCTCTGTCTATTCAATTATGAATTTAGTCCAGTTTCTGTTTTGTAAGAAAAGTTCATTCAATTACAGGAATTGTGAAGAAAAAAAAAGCTTTATTGCCTTGTTTGAACCTAGCCTTTCATGACTGGGAAGCTAGACTACCTCTGCCTGTTGCTTAGAGACCCTTAACTAAGGACCTAGATTATGCTGACCAGAAACCTAGTCAGATCCAAAGACTGATCCAAGGAATTTTCTTGCAGCTATACATCTCAAGCAATCCATATATCTTATCTGAAAGCTGGTTCCACACCGGTCAATCAGCTGTTTCCATATTCCTTTGACTGAATACAGATGTCTAGGGGGAATGGGACATCTTTTTTTTTTTTCTGAATTCAGCAAATTGCACCTGTTCAATCTCCCTCTCTCAATTTCAAAAATCCCTAATCTTCCTCCTAATTAGAAGTCAGATTACCTAATTTTGCATGCTAGTTAATTATTTTCTTTTAATTAATTGGTCTTATTCAATTCATTGTTTTCAATACATAAAAATCTGTCTCACTGCATTCAGGGTCTTTGGACTGACTGTGGAGTTTATTGATTCATTTATTATGCCCGTTTTGCCAATAAATCATAGAGCTTGGCTTGTTTCCTCTGCTATTATTAATGATTTGCCATACTGCCACAGGTCCCTCCCTACTCCATCCATCCTACATGGAGCTGTCAAACTGATCTTTCTAAAGCACAGTCTGACCATGTCGTCCTTTTACTCAATAAACTCCAGTAGCTCCCTATCATCTCTAGGATTAAATATAAAGTCCTGTTTGCCTTCCAACGTCCTTTCTACGTAGGATGACCCAAACACCATTCTAGGCTTCTTATACATTGTACCCTTACTCTGTGATTCAGGGACAAAAAAATGATTCAACAAATTTTAGAACTACAGAACCCACAAAATGACAGATGAAACAAATTTCCCACTGAAGAAGACTGGCAGGTCAACAGGAACGGTCTATGGCATGAGGATGGGAGCAGAGCGCAGTCCCTTAAGGGTTGCACAGGCACAAATCAAGACAGAGCAGACCTTCAGGGACTGAATCCCTGGCAGCTGTGGTGATTTCCAGACTTCTCACCCCACAAATGCCAAAGATAAAGTAAAAGTTCAGTGCGGAAACTCTTTTGGACCTGGGTTAGAGAAAAGTGGGGTCTGCCCCTGCTCCTGGGGATGGCTGTGGTGGCAGCAACTGCTTCCAAAGTTCCAGGCCCACAGATGATGAAGGGACCATGAGATTGATCAGAGGGCAAGTGCAGTAATCTCTTTGCTAGCACTGAGGTGGGATTCTCTTGATTTGCCCTGCTTGAGTCTGGGTTGCAGTTGTGGTTGACAGTCCTGGCATGAGGAGGAGCTCATAGCAGAGGTTGTGGCGCCTGTATAGTAGGAGTCCTCCTCTGAGGCAGGTACCTAGAAGTAGCTCTGACAACAGCTGCACAAAACCCCAGAAATTTGGGACATAGCACTCTCCACTCTGGAAGCAGAGTTCTACTGTGGCAAAGAGCTCAAAAGTCAAGTAATTGGCTGGGAAAATGAGCAAATAGAGAAAAGAAATCAAACTATAGAATCCTTCTTTGGTGACAAAGAAGAACAAAATATAGAACCAGAAGAAGACAACAAAGTAAAAACTCCTGCATCGAAAGCCTCCAAGAAAAATATGAATTGACCTTGAGCCATGGAGGAGTTCAAAAAGGAGTCTGAAAATCAAGTAGGAGAAGGAGAGGAGGAATTAGAAAGAGAAATGAGAATGATGCAAGAAAATAATGAAAAACAAGTCAACAACTTGCTAAAGGAGACCCCCAAAAATACTAAAGATAATAACACCTTAAAAAAATAGATTAACTCAAATGGCAAAAGAGATCCAAAAAGTCAATGAGGAGGAGAATGCCTTAAAGAACAGAAATGGTCAGATGGAAAAGGGAGTTCAAAAGTTCACTGGAGAAAATAATTCCTTCAAAGTTGTAATGGAGCAGGTGGAAGCTAATGACTTTATGAGAAATCAAGATATTATAAAACAGATCCAAAAGAATGAAAAGATAGAAGACAATGTATAATATCTCATTGGAAAAGCCACTGACCTGGAAGGGAGATACAGGAGAGATAATTTTTAAATTGTTGGCCTACCTGAAGGCCATGATCAAAAAAAGAGCCTAAACATCATCTTTCAAGGGGTTATCAGGAAAGGCTGCCCTGATATTCTAGAACCAGAGGGTAAAATAGAAATGGAAAGAATCCACCAATTACCTATTGAGGAAGATCCCAAAAAGATAACTCCTGGGAATATTGTGGCCAAATTCCACAGTTCCCAGGTTGGAGAGAAAATATTATAAATAGTCAGGAAAAAACAATTTGAGTACTATGGTACTATGACCAGCACAGACCAGCACTGGTGGGCTAGCAACCAGTGAGAATAAAGAGACAGGGGTGTAATCAATAGTCTGTTTATTACAGATCCATTTCATACAAAGCCAAAGATACAAGGAGCCCACAAAGTTTATATGTCCCCCAGCAGAAGATCTACCTGATCAGAAAAAAATGCAGACAATGTACAAGGACCCTCCTTTGATCTTGATCACTCTTTACCCTCGCTTAAGGCTAGTTATTTATTAAGACTTTATCCTAGGGCCATGTCCAGAGGCACAAACAAATAAGACTACCTGTCTTGCTGATTATCTACCCTGAAACTTCCTTAAGTTACTTATTAGGACTATATCATAAGACCATGTCCAGAGGTATTAACAAACAAGACTATATGTCCTCCTGATTATCTGCCCTGTAACCTTACAGAAGTTTGTATAGGAGAGGGGAACATTCCATTAGTGGGGCCAGGGGATCCCTGAAAGTTCTCTATACTATGGAAACACAATGAGGATAACACAAGGTCTAGCAGCTTCTACATTGAGGGATTGAAGGACTTGGAATATGATGTTCTGGAAGTCAAAGGAGCTGGGATTGAAACTAGGAATCACCTAACCAGCAAAACTGGGTACAATACTTCAGAGGAGAATATGGACAGTCAGTGAAATGGAGGACTTTCAGGCATTCTTGATGAAGGGACCAGAGCTGAACAGAAAATTTGACTTTCAGATACAAGAAGCAGGAGAGGCATGAAGAGGTAAACAGGAAAGAGAAATTATAAGGAACTTAATAAAGTTGAACTGTTTGCATTCCAGAATGCAAGAATGATATTTGTAACTCATGAGACTTTTCTCAGTATTATGATAGTCGAAGGGAATATATATATGTTTATATATACATACATGTATATACATATATGTGTGTATACATACATGTATGTATAGGTGTGTATTGTGCGTGTTGTGCAATATGTGTACATAGAGCGCACAGGGTGAGTTGAATATGAAGGGATGATATTTAAAAAAATAAAACTAAGAGGTGAGAGAGGAATGTATTGGGAGAGGGAGAAGGGAAGAGATAGAATAGGGTAAATCATCTCACGTAAAAGAGGCAAGAGAAAGTAGTTACAATGGAAGGGAAGAGCAGGGAGGTGAAAGGGAATGAGTCAGCCTTACTGTCATTGGATTTGGCTTAAGGAGGGAATAACATACTCAATGGAGTATTTTACCCTAAAGGAAAGTAGGGGGAAAGGGAATAGGAGGGAGGGATGATAGAAGGGAAGGCAGACTGGGGGAGGGGGTAGTCAGAAGCAAACACTATTGAAAATGGACAGGGTCAAATGAGAAAATAGAATAAATGAGGCGCGGGATAAGATGGAGGGAAATAGAGTTAATGTTTTACAATATGACTACTATGGAGATG
>JAQQSW010000288.1:15278-54907 GCA_028646575.1 Pseudocheirus occidentalis
GGAAATAAGATATACATTTAATGAGGTATAGAAATTCATCTTGCTCTACAAGAAAATAAAGGTGGAAAAATTTTTTTAAAAGAAAGTAAAGGCAAAGGGGCTAAGAGGGGGAATGGGAGAGATATACTTGCCATCTTGGGGTGGGAGGTAAGGAAGAAATGGGGAGAAAATTTGAAATTCAAAATCTTGTGGAAATGAATGTTGAAAACTAAAACTAAATAAATTCTAAAATCCTACTTTCTGCAATAAGCCTTTCTTGACACCCCTTTAGGGGCACTAGAAAGTGCCTTTCCTTTAGAGATTATTTCTGATTTACCTTGATACATCTTGCTTATATATAATTGTTTCAAGTTTTCTCCCTCATTATACCCTGAGCTCCCTGACAGCAGACTGGCTTTTGCCTTTGTTGTAGTCCCATAGTTTAGCACAGGGCTTGGTACATAGTAGCAGTTAATGAATGTTTCCTGACTGACTGACTTCCTCCAAGTCAAACAGCTAGTATCTGTCTCAGGCAGTATTTAAACTCCAGTCTTCCCAACTCCAAGTTCAACATTCAAACCACTACATCATCTAGCTGCCTCAATACCCAGAGATGTAGTTTATTTTCAACAAGTGACTTGAATTCATCAAAGGCAAGTAGGTACTCTATTACTACCTTCATGTCCACGTTATCAGGTCAATTTTTGCCATTTCAGTTATGTCATTTCTTGTGTATAGTGCATAGCATATATATCCTATGCCCAGTAGCTTTCCACTCTCCACAATGGTCCCCAGACTATGGGTACTATATCCTCTCAGTGCTCAACAGTTAGCCCTGAGGGGTTGCAGGTGGGGTATGTCTATCTATATACTGTATGGTTCAAAAGCCCCAACTGGTGAACTTCCTACCATTATTATCAGCTGATATCAATTATGTGGCCAGACTTAATTAACTTTAAGAAAGGAGGATTTTCTGAGATAGTACAGTAAAATAATTGTTGTAAAAACACCTCCCCAAAAGTCTGAGACACACTCTTCTACCAGTGTCCAGAAGTAGTTTCAAGGTCAGAGAGCTCATGCGGCAAATTCACAACTCCTGCATATCCTTTTGTTGGAGTTTTTAATGTGTTCCCCTTAATTATGGGGTAGCTTCTCTGCTAAATCTTTGCAGAGGCTTGAATCTGCTTTCTTTATCTTGTTTGCTCTGTCCTTAACTCCCTAATGCCAACACTGCCATCATCAGTTCCAGGAAAAATGCTAGAATGCTGATGAGAAGATTGGAAAACCCAAATCCCCCTTACTCTTTGAAGTTCACCAGGCTCCTCTGGCCAAGGAGTCAGAAAGAAAACCAAGGCAGGGAGGTGGGACCTGAGGCTTGAGGCTCTATTCTCCCCCTTCAATTGATTCCTTCTTGGTGACAGCTGGAACACTCTCCTCTTTGATGCCAGGAACTAAAGCTCTCTGATTTCAACCAGCTAAGTGGTTTTTATAAGTCCCAGATGGCATGATCAAGTTCCTTGGTCAATCCAGACAGAATTCCTATTGCACCTAAGGAGGTGTCCAGGCCTTGTTTATACGTAGTGTACAATAGAGATATGTTCTTACTTATAAATACATAAGGGCTTAACCTTTTGACATTTACTCTAAATGGAGTAGAAAGATTTAGCTGATTTATTGAACCATACAAAGATTATTCTCCTTGGCAGAAGAAAATGTTACCACATCTTATTTCTTTGATCTTCTTTTTCTCCCCTATATACCTTTAAAAAAAACACCAAAAAACCTTTGTGTTATTCTTAGTTTCTCCCAACTGTCTCAGTTCCTTCTGAGCTTTAGCAGCTAATAATATTCTTATAATTCCATGCTGTGCTCTTATACATAGGAAATATATGTGTCTGCTGCCTAAATATAAAAATGACTCAGACCCAGTGAGGCATGGATAGATGTCTGGTCTGGAATTTGGCCCGTCACTCTCTAAAGGAGATTGTGATTTGTGCCTTTGAGAGGACTATGTCTGAGTACTTGCTCCTTCCCTCACATTCCCTGAGGTTGTATGTACTAGAATTATGTGTATTCATCACATCTCAAATATTGGAGTTACTAAGTGATGAAATGAATATAGGTGCTGGACTTGAAGTTAGGAAGACCTGAGTTTGAATCCTGACAGTGTGACACTGGGCAAGTCACTTAATCTCTCTTTGCCCCAGTACCTCATCTATAAAATGGGGATAAGAATAGCACCTGCTTCCCAGGGTTGCTGTGAGGATCAAATGAGATAACATGTGTTGTAACTGGCTTTAATGTCAATATTCTCTTAGTTAAGATTTGATGTGAGATGAAATGAGACATTTGGAAGTAATTGAATAGTTAGCAAAAGGTAGGTCACAGCAAGGACATGCAAGAAGGATGCAGCACCACTTGGCTTCATCCCACACACACATATAGAAACACTTCTGATTATAATGAAGAATGAGCTGACTCCTGAGGTCCTCAGAAATCCACCAAGACTGAGAGGCCCAGACTCCACGTGGCTGAGACTTTTGATACCCTTAGGTGATCATATGGCAGTAAGAGGATAAAGTGGATAGAGGGCTGGACTTGGAGAATCAAATGACATAATATCTGTAAATCATTTATTATAGAACTTTATACATAGTAGGTGCTTGATAAATGCTTATTCTCTTCTTTCCCTAGAAAGAGAACATCAAGGTAGGTATGAGAGAGAGAGATTCAAGAATGGCAGAAATGCATGAAAAGCCAGTCCCATCATGTCTCAGGACTTGCTTGAAATTCTAAAGACCACTGGGAATGGGCTTCTTTAGGTGAGATCTTTCTCTTTCTCCAAGGTTGAGCTGAGGTTTTTTCATTCCTAACTGAAGAACTCATTCACTATCCACTCATGTGTAATCTGTGTTATTTTCTAATCTGTAAAATTCTCTGATTTCTGTTTGCTGTCCTAGTCAGTTAAATGGTTTTGTTTATTTTTTAGTATCTGTGGTGGTTTTTTGTATAACTAGAGTTTAATGGGGATGGTCAAGACCAAAGGTATGTTTGGAACTACCCTACCCTACTTAAAGGCAATCAGGGAAGGGACTTTTCTCTTATCTTATCCTACTCTTAGACCACAGATATTTGGGAGATGGCAGATAGATATAATTCTTGCCCCATACCACTCTTGAAGACTAGAAGAGAGATTACCTAGCCTCAACTTTATCAGAATTTTCTTGCTCTTCCTCCCAGCTAATAGGGACTATAGGAGCATAGCCCCTTCTCTGCTCCTCAGAGGCAGGCCAGATCTCAGATCAAATCTATTCATGCTACACATGAGCCATATATACATATACATACATATGCATGCATATATGTATTGTGTGTTTATCTAAGCAACTTATGTGAGCATAATCATACACGTGGGCAAAGAGTCTTGCATAAGCATTCCTCAGCTTAGAGTGGTAAAGAGTTGCCTGAGGCACTGACTGAGAGTTCTAACAGATATGTCCCAGGACACAGAGTCTGCATGTGGCAGGAGCAGGACTAGACTGCACATCTCCCTGAAGCCTGCCCTTCTCCACTTCCCCATTCTGCCTATTAAGGCATCTTATATGAAAAATCACAAGTAAATTAGTTTAGCCACAGTGGTGATGTAGAGAGGAAGTTTCATGAGCCACTGTCACAGTGAAACAGGGGCTGAGTCAAGACAACAAAGGTTCCCTCATCCAGGGAGTAGACTTTAGCCAGTCAACTGTACAACTGCTTGGAAGGAGACGGGAAGGGGGGGGGGGGGGGGGAAATGAGAAAGAGCCTCATTTCTTCATTTGACTTCCTGAAAACTTACACTCGCTTGATTATCATGGTGGGAACACTGGATTTGGTGTAAATCTTGACTCTGACACCTACTTTTGTGACTTAGGGTAGTTATTGCACAGTTTCCTCTCTTGTAAAATGGGCACAATATTTCTTATTCAGTCTACTTCACAAGGCTTCATGAATCTAAAACTGCTCCATTGTTATTATTGTAGGTTAATTGATCTTGTTGTCCATAGTCTCTCCCTGCCCTAATCCTTTAGAATCATCAGTTTAGTCTTCAAATACTGCTTTCATCTACCCTTGCTTTACCAGTCTACACCATCAATTTGGAAAATAATGAAGGTTTTCACAAAATCATCAGACAAGTCAGTAATGGGCAGGCTTTCATTGTTCATTTAAAATAACACAAGGGAAGGTCTAAGACCTATAATGAAATATCTAGGCCAGGGACAGAGAGCCAGGTCATAAAAGAAATGATACAACCAGGAAAGTTGATGGACCTTTCCAAGCAATGGTCTTCAAGTTCACCAGAGAAGTATTGGCTAACTCAGCTGAAGAGAAGTCTGTCACTTCTCCTACTAGATGTAAAGAGAAGGTGGAGCTATTACCATTATATGGTTTGATAAGGCAAACAAGATCAGGGGTCTTATGGGAGTGGAATATAATAGACTCAATTCAGGCATGGATTGGCTTCCCACCTCTGATATGACCGAGAGGGAAGCAGTAAATTAAAAATAGAAAGCAGGAATAGGGTAGCATTCACACAGGGCTCCTTCACTAACTTGCACTCATGTTATTGGGTTGACTCCCCAGAGGGTGGTTATTTCTCCAGTTTTGAGGTAATCCTGTGGATATTCCATTCCTAACACAATTGTTCAGGAATGCCCCCACCCCCGTCAATGTACTTTCCATTAACAATTCTCCAGTAGAAATGATTAGCTCATGGCAAATTCATTTATTAAGATGACATAGTAATATAAAATATTTCTCCCATAAATCTGCAGCACAAATATAGAGTCCATGGAAAGAATCAACTGAAGCTTATAGTATAATATTAATGAGGCAAATGTGTGTGTAAAATGCAGGTGTGACAAAGGAAGCTCACAATCATGGCACTGCAGGGCTCATAAGACTTTTCTCTATAAAGCCCCCATGCAGCTCCCCTTGGCCATCTAATCTCTGCTTGGTGGTTGCTCAGCTGGGTCCTCAAGATTTGTTTCTCTATATACTGGTTTTCTTTTCCACTACCAGGACCTGAGTTCTCAAACACCTACCTTCCTCCTTTGAGTGACTGTATGAGTGTCCACCTGGAATGTATATGTCTGAATGTATATGTCTGTATGTATATCTGGAATGTATATGTCTTTATCCTCAAACTCCTTTTTTTTTTTTGGTCTTTCTTGGAGGGCGGAAGACAAGGCAATTGAAGTTAAGTGACTTGCCCAAGGTCACACAGCTAGTAAGTGTCAAGTGTCTGAGGCCATATTTGAACTCAGGTCCTCCTGACTCCAGGACCAGTATTCTATTCACTCGGCCACCTAGCTGCTCCCAGATGATGACCTCTCTTTTTTTTTTTTTTTGGAGGGCAGTTGGGGTTAAGTGACTTGCCCAAGGTCACACGGCTAGTTTTTTTTGTGTGTTAAGTGTCTGAGGCCGGATTTGAACTCAGGTACTCCTGACTCCAGGGCCGGTGCTTTATTCACTGCGCCACCTAGCCGCCCCTGATGACCTCTCAAAGCAATGGATAGGATATCTCCCACTGGTCTCCTTCCTCTCTAGACTACATGGACGATTAGGTACAGGTGAGGAGAGAGAAATTCACCTCCCCAAAGATCTCCTCCACAAAACACTCCAAACCTATACTCCCCCCAAACTGAACTGTTACCCCTAGAGCTTCTTTAAAGGTGTGCCTAATTTTTGCTCATCCAATGAGGTCATTCCCTTCAATTCTGCAAGAGAAAGTTATGCACAACTCATAGTATCAGAGTCTAAGTGCATCTGTACAGTTAGTCTAACATCTCATTAACACCTTGTAATTACATTTTGGGCTTTTGGGTTGTGGAGCTGATAAAAGATCAATTTCCCCATAATAGGCTACAGAGTTTCCAGAAAAGTACAGAAATAGGGGCGCTATCCAGAGTGGAAAAAGGTTGCTGAAAATAAGGTTTTTGTATGACACCAGAATATCAATACAGACTACTTAGTTTGCTGTTGTTGTTCAGTCCTACACAACTCTTTGTGACCCCATTTGAAGTTTTCTTGGCAAACATACTGGAGTGGTTTGCCATTTTCTTCTCTAGCTCTCATTTTACTGATGAGGAACTGAGGCAAAAAGAATTAAATGACTTGCCCAGGGTCACACAGCTAGTAAGTGTTGGAGGCCTGATTTGAACTCATGAAAATAACATTTTCCTCATTCCAAGCCTTGCGCTCTATCTACTGTACCACCTCACTGCTCTATGATACCTATTAACAGTGTTTAATGGCTTTCTTTGGCTTACAGGAAAAAGTCCAAATTTCTTAGCCAGATATTCAAAGCCCTCTCTAAAACATGATTCAATTAATGTCTAAGTTTCTGGCTTTATTTCCTCCTCCTCTTCCTTTGATTAACTAGATTAATTGATTCATTTCCCTTCACAACACAAACCCCCCCCCCATGTGCCTCATATATTCTCACATATTCCCATATATTCAGTAGATTTGTTCATGTTAATATCCAGCTTGGTATGCCCCCCTCCTTCTTTTCCCACTATTCACACCTAAATCTGAACCATTCAAGACCCAGTCTAAATGCCACCATTTTTATCAATCTTTCACTGACCAAAGTGCTCAACAGACCTCCTCTACAATTCCACTGCACCTATTATTTAAATCACTCATTTATTGCTAAATGGTGTTACTTCCCTTTGGGGGTGCACAAGTCTTGTCTCCTCGATCAGCCTGTAAGTTTCTTGGGGACAAGAACCATAAGATTCTAAGGTCCTAGATCTAAAGGTTGAGATGACCTTGGAGGCCATCTAGTCCAACTCCCTCATTTTACAAAGAAGCGTGTCTTTTTCTTCTTTTTGTCTTTTCGTTCAAAAACACTGTCAAGTGCTTGTTAAGTAATGTGGGGGTAGCATATAAAGCAGCTCTGAAGTCAAGAGAATTTAAATTCATATTCTGCCCCAGAACTTATGTTACTAACAGTAAGTCCCTAAATCTCTGCCATAAGCAACTTTAAGACTAAGTCAGAGGAGTTGCTGTATCTTCAGAGGGACTTTCCAAACAAGGTATTCCCCACAAAAATGAAATCACAGTTTTGGACAATTTAAATATCTAAAACTACATCAATATTGAAAGATAAAGACAGAGACAAAGACTGAGATTCTTATTCCAAACTGTCCTCCCGCACAAAAACTCATCTTTCTAATAGCACTGTTCTCCAGAAATGTTGTTATCCATGATCTCTTAATTTCTAAATCTAATTGCCTTTTCTCAATTCTCATTTTTCTTGACCTTGAGGTATCATTTGACACTATTAGTCATCTTCTGATTATTCTCTCCTCTTCAAGTTTTTGTAACACTACCGTCTCCTAGCTCTACACCTGTCTTTCTACTTCTCCTCGACTTCTGGTTCCATGTCGCACCTACGAGCCATAGGCATCTTCCAAGGTGATATGAGCCCTCTTCTCCTTTCCCTCTATACAATATTATTTGGTGATCTCATCAGCTCCCATGGATTCAGTTATCATCCCTATACATTTTCCTATCACTATTGAGAGCACAGCCATCCTTCTAGTTACCCAGGCTTACAACCTCAGCGTCATCCTCCAGCCCTCACACTCACTCACTACCCATACTTAACCCACTACCAATTTTTGTAGCTTCTACCCTCACAATGTTATATGTGTGTGTATACATACATGTGCGTGTCCCATTGTCTGATACCAAAGCCACCATCATAGTTAACAATAATAATAATAATAGCTAACACTTATAAAAGTTATTGTGTCCCAGGCACTGTGCTAAGTGCTTTACAAGTATTATCTCATTTGATCCTCACAATTGTGAGGCTAGGTACTATATCACTGTTTTACAGAGGAAACTGGGGCAAGGAGAGGTTAAGTGACTTGAGCACAGTCACACAGTTAGTAAATATCTAAGGCTAATTTGAACTCAGGTCTTCCTAATTCCAGGCCCTACACTTTATCCATTGTGCCACCTTCCTGTGTCAAGACTGGTATTTTCCTTCCTCTAATGACCCTGTTAGAACCAGGCCCACAACATTGCCTCAAATTTCTCCCCACTCCAATCCATCCCTGAAAATGCTGCTAAAGTGATTTTTCTAACACATAGATCTGACTGTCATCCATTATACAACAAATATCAGATCTCTATTACTTCTAGGACCCAAAATAAAATCCTCTGTCTGGTACTTAAAACACTTCACGATCAGGTGCCCTTCCTACTTTTCCATTTTTCTCACGTGTTAATCCTGTCCAACCTACTTGCTGCTAATCAGACAGAAGGTTCCATTTCCTGTCTTTTTGTCTTTACATTGGCTGTTCCTGATGCCTTCCCTCCTCACCTCCGTTTCTGAGTGTCCTTGGCCTCCTTGGAGACTCAGCTCAAATTCTTTCTTCTACAGGAGGCCTTTACTGGCCCCCAAGGTTACCTTCCATATATATGTTGTAAGTACCTTGTTTTTTATATGAGGTCTCTCCTTTTAGATTGTGATCCCATTAAGGACAGGAATTGTTTTTCATCTTTTTTTCTACCCAAAGTGCTTAGCACAATGCCTGACATATAGTAAATGCTTAATACAAGTTTGTTGATTGAGTGTAGAGTTTAATACTATACCAGAATTAAATATGCTAATGACCCAAAGGGCAAAGGAGAGAAGAATGGTGGAGGTAAATGGCCTGTAGAATATTTCCAACAATGATCTAAGTGCAAGAAAGAATATTTATCTGGAAATCACTAATGGGAAAAGAAATTGGGTTGCTCTTGTGTGGAGAAAAGGAATAACGGATGGCCAGACCCAGTATTACACTTGGAAATAAACTTGGTAAAGGTACCAGAAGTAAGAAAAAATGTAAAGTAAAAGCTTATTTTTTTCTTTTACTACACTTGATAAAATATTAGAGAAATGCCTCCAACAAATTGGGTAGATCAGTTCCGGAAAACCAAACAATGTTCAGTTCCAATAATGGGAGAATGTGAACAATAATCAGACCAGATGAAAAGCCATGTATTTGTTCATTTATTCAGTGATCTCCTTCACTGTAAAGAATATACGCGGGAATAAAGTCAGGGACCCACTGAAGTATATTAAGTATACATGTAATATATTGTGCTAGGGGAACTGGAGGAGAAATAAATGGAAAATGGTCCCTAGGGCCATCCTGCATCCCCAGTCTTAGCCTTGCACTCAAATATTTGTTTATTAATTTTAGTGATCCTTTCTGTTCTTCTCTGGAAACAATTCTAAATCAACTTCCTGGGGAAAAAATTGATTTCTGTTCCTCTCTTGGCATATTAAAAGTCCTCCTTGGCTCTATCAATCAAATCAGTCAACAAGGAGTGTTTAAGCTCCTACTTGATGTGCTATGCAATGGGAGTTAAAAGACACAAATGAAATAGTGTCTGCTTTCATGGAGTTTACATTCTCTAGAGGAAACAACACACACATACATAAGTACATAAGAAACATATAAAAATAAATAAAAAGTAATTTCAGGGGTGGCTAGGTGGCACAGTAAGTAGAGCACCAGCCCTGGAGTCAGGAGGACCTGAGTTCAAAGTTGGCCTCAGACACTTGACACACTAATTAGCCATGTGACTTTGGGCAAGTCACTTAACCCCAATTGCCCTCCAAAAAGCAAAAAAAAAAAAAAAAAAAGTAATTTCAGAGGAGCAAGGCACTAGGAACTGCGGGAACCAGAAAAAGCTTCATATAGGAAGTAGCATTTGAAGGAAACTAGGACTCTAGGAGGTAGAGATAAGGAGGGAGCAAATTCCAGGCATGGGGGATAAGGAATGCAAAGATCAGGCTTTAAATATGAAGTGTTATAGATCTGTGTACCCACAAGCCCCCAGACAACCTATTGTGAGAGGATTTGCCTTGTTCACTTAATAAGCATTAGAGATACCTAGGTACACACCATCAATCAACCTATAAAAAAACATTTGGCCCAGCAGCATTTCCCCTTATATTTTCCCCCACCCAGATATCTAACTCATCAGAATCAGGGGTTCTGCCTCATCTACCACAGTCATTACTTTAACTAAAATAATATCTGTCTTTCCTGGAGAGGAATGTCCGGAATTCCTGAAGGCCTAGGTAAGCTGGTGGTCCTTATTATTGGTCCTGATTCATTAGAGGAAGCCCCAAAGGTATCTAATCACCCAATTTAGCTCCCCATCTCACAGCTTCTACTATATAAGAGCCTAAAAGGGTGGTCCCAG
Organism: Pseudocheirus occidentalis; assembly: GCA_028646575.1. Lineage (NCBI taxonomy): Eukaryota > Metazoa > Chordata > Mammalia > Diprotodontia > Pseudocheiridae > Pseudocheirus > Pseudocheirus occidentalis. Next base: position 25,515 of record JAQQSW010000288.1, read on the forward strand.
TTACTGTTTTAATTAACTCAGTTTTCTGGGCTAGAGTCACTTCTGAAATTTTAGCCCTCTAGCAATCACATCTGAAAATTTAAGTACTATAGGCTGAAAGGCACTGAGAGGGGGTAAAAGATTGGTGATCATGCTTACAATCCAATTTGGAGCCTCTCATTTGAGGAATAAGCAGTTTCCAGATTGGGAAAACAATGACACCCTCCCTTTCTCATATTCATCAGAGAGGAGAAGGGGTCATAATTGCAAGCCAAAAGACCAGCAATTGCTGACGTCCTAGGGCTTCACGGGGCCCATGAGTCTACACAGAAAAACAATTAGAAAGGAGGGCTCAGGCCTGTCTTTCTCTGGCCAGACACAGCTTCCTGTTTCATGAGCTCATGGCCAAAGTCAGGCAGGCAATGCAGAGAGGGAGCGAGTGAGCTAGATTTTTCCCTAACTTGGCTCTGAGTCACCTCCTTTTCCCTTCCAAGAAAACCACCCATACAGACTCTGCCTGACTCCCTTTCACACTGCTGCTCTCAACTTCAAACACCCTATCTCCACACCATGTATACTCACAGTTAAGCTGGAAGTAGGGGAAGGCAGGCTGAGCCTCTGGGTCCTGCTTTTAACCGCATAGAGCTAAATGTGAATGGATTCTCAGCCTTTGAAGAAAGGAGGCCAGTGACTGGGAACCTCTTTGAGAGCAAGCATGATCCATTCTTAGCTTCAGAGTATGAAGGGAAGACAAATCAGAGAAGGGAACCCGAAGGAGAAGTGTGGGTGTAGTTAGGACAGGAAGAGAGTGTCAGTCAGGGTACAGATTTGTGGATTCTTGTCAGTCAAATATACTCCTCTCCTGTCCTGGCAGGGTCTGAACTGTGCTGTGCAGATTCTCAGGGTGCAAAAACACTACGTCTCTAATGGTCATAACATGTCTAGCCACTGAGAGCCCCCAAAGGCTTGTGCCTCCCCCATCCCCTTGCATCAGGGAAGAAGTGACCTTGGATTGACCATTATCCCAAAATGAGCTGCCCTTGGGGTCACTTATTAACCTCATAACCCCAGAACTCAGCCTTCCTTCTTTAACACATGTCCTCTAGATACAGCTGTACCTGACAAAGGAAGATTGGAAGGGGCAGGGAGGAAAGTCCTCCTTTGCCTCAATGGAGACTGTGAATACATTGGCTTTAAGTAAGAATCTTATAAGTAGAAAAAGCCATGTAGGCCAATGTGGAAATTTGTTTTCTTAGACTGTGTGTTTATGATGGGAGTTTTACTTTTCGAGGTTTTTGTTGTTGTTTAGGTTCAATGGGGGTGGGGAGGGGTAATGGGAAGGGCAGATATAAATACAAGTAAAGTTAAATAAATTTATTTTTAAAATGAAAAGCCATGAAACTTTCCTGATATGGAGGGAGAAAAACACCAGTGCACACACGCATACACACATTCCCTGTCAACCATCAGCCAAAGATATTGTTCTCCAATCCTTTGTCTTCCCACCCTCCTCTTCCCTACCACCATCTTTGTAGCACATATGCCTAGTTACAATCTTTCTACCATGATTTCTCCCCTTTTCATCTCTTTTCTCTATTCCCAAATGTTTCCTACACCACCAGCCATCCATTCCCCAGATTGTCAGTTTCCCTTTCCATAGATTCCCTATTCCCAACTACTCCTTTCCTAATTTCCCCTAAACCTTGGTCCTCTATTCTATTCTTGTATATCCAAGCTCTCCTTTCTTGCCATACCAATATCTGATTCAATACAGTGTAACCCTGATTCTAGACTTCCTTCCCAGTACCACTGAAGAGAGGCATGGTAACTTGAAGGGTAGAACCCTAAGATTACACTTAAGTTCTACGGAGGCCATAGGAAGGGGCAGGGGAACACACAGATGAGGAGAGGGCACAAGGACTTCTGGAGATGGGATACTGGGATCTCTGGAGAGAGGAAGGGTATGAAGGCCTAAATGGAAACAAGGCAAAAATATAGAAGAAAGGGGGAATAAGATAAGTTGCTTCATGAAGATGAAGAAATAAAAACAAGGGAACAGGGAGCCATAGCAGAACATGGTCCATATTATGGGCCTGTATTACTAGGATCAGAGCAGTGGGAACCTGTCCAGCCTTAATCTCAGGCCTCCCCAGTGCTTTCTGATGCAATCAATAGCTCACCCCACATCCCCCCCCATATAGTCTTAATGATTCACTTTCAACCTTTCCTTCTCTTCCTGTATGGGAAAGGAGTACTGAGACCTTAGGTGGGGGCGAGAGGGAGGTGGGGGGAACTGGATACCTACATCTCTGAGGGAAGCAGGAAGTGGGGGATGGAGAGGAGCCAAAGGCTTAAGGTTAAGATCCCTGAGTGGTCCAGTTCCTGCTCGCCCCACAACAAGGCTAAGGAGGTAGCAGGAAGAATTAACCAGACCTGCCTAGCTGGGAGATCCACTTGAGTGAACTGAGCTGGACAGTTAGTTGCAGACATTAGAGGGGGATGGGGGAGAAACTGGAAGCTGTGTCCGGAAATTCCCCCTTAATTTTCCCTCCCCCTCTTAATGCCCTGGAGAAATTTTCCATCATAAACAAGAGTCAATGAATTCTTGTCTCTGCCTCCCTCCTACCAAAATACAAGCTGGTTTATAGGATCACAGGATTTTAGAGCTAGAAGGAACATTAGAAGTCATCTAGTTTACCCTACTCCCCTTCATTTTACAGAAGAAACTGAACCGCAGAAATGGAAAATGACTTACCCAGGAGTGGGGGAGATGGCATTCAAAACTATATCTTTTAACTACAAGTTCAATGCTCAATATATGATATCATAGGTAGACTTCTTCTATTATCAATCCTATCCCTCAGGCTTATTTGTCTATCTTTATATTGAATGCAGAGCCATTCCAAAGGACATTCACACACCCACACACAGACGCAGGACACATACCCACCCCCACATCCCACACACATCCTCACAGACTCCCAGTGTGTGTATATATAGAGAGAGAGATAGGGGTACTATGTCTTTATGGTTTTATGTGTGCTTGTGAAAAAGATGTGTTTATGTATATTAACTGTGTTTTGTACATGATTGTATAAAGAACAGGAATGTAGACGAAAAGAAGAGGCATGTGTAGGCTGGGAAAAAGTATGTGTATGTATGTGTGTATGTCTCTTTGTATGTGGAAGAAATATGTTATGCATTTGTGAAACAGGCATAAGTCTATAGAAAAAGTATAGAGAGATTAGACTAGGGAAGAAGGTAGAGAAGAATGTGTATAAACAAAAGATAAATGAATCTGTGGTGTGTTGGAAAATTCCTGACCTACAAGTCAGAAGACTTAGCTCTAATGCTATTCTTTGCCACTAATGAACTGTGTGGGTCTAGGCAAGTCTATTAAACTGTCTAGGCCTCAGTTTCTTCATTTATAAAATGAGGGGGCTCAACCAGATAATCTCTAAGAATCCTTCCACCTCCTGGCATTCTATGCCTTTATATGTACACATAGGCAGACAGTGTCTGCTTGAATAGGGAATGATTGTGAGGTTGTCCTACAGCATGTACATGGCAGAATGGTAAAAGCATGTGCACCTCATTTGTAGTACAGTGTGTTTATTTTTGCAACTATGTACTTTCTGCAGGTTTGGGTGAAAGAGGTCCCATTAGTGAATCTGAGAATCTTAGAGCTGGAAGTCAGTTGGTCCAACATATATGTGGTCCACATAATAAATGAATCAACCTATGACATCCTTAAAAGTGATCACCTGGCCTTTCGGTCTGAGCTGTAGTAAGGGGCTGTGCAAGTAGCTTATTCCCCAGTTTTCAGCCCTTTCTCACAGGTTTTCTTCCTCAAACACCTTCCACCTCTATAACAACGACAGAACAGGCCATCTGCTTCAACAAGGACCTCCTGGCCAGAAGCATCACCACTGCTATCTCCAAGACAGCAGTGTCCCCATCAAGAGAGTTAGGGCAGCTAGGTGGCACAGTGAATAGAGCACCGGCCCTGGAGTCAGGAGTACCTGAGTTCAAATCCGGCCTCAGACACTTAACACAAAAAAACTGGCTGTATGACCTTGGGCAAGTCACTTAACCCCAACTGCCTTCCAAAAAGAAAAAAAAAAGAGAGAGAGAGAGAGTTAAGCCCTGGGATAAGGGCTTTGACAAAATCTGCCGGGAAAACTAGAAAATAGTATGGCAGAAATTGGGCATAGACCAATATTTTACACTGTATATCAAAATAAAATATAGATCTAGTTATAAAGACTGATACTGTTAGCAATCTGGGAGAGCAAGGAATAGTTTACCTGTCAGATTTATGGAGAAGGGAAGAATTTATGACCAAACAAGAGATAGAGAGCATTACAAAATGCAAAATAGATAACTTTGATTATATTCAACTGAAAAGTTTTTGTACAAATAAAACCAGTGTAGCCAAGATTAGGAGGGAAGTGGAAAATTAGGAAAGAATTTTACAACCAGTGTCTCTGATAAAGGTCTCATTTCTAAAATATACAGAGAATTAAGTCAAATTTATAAGGATACAAGTCATTCCCCAATTGATAAATAGTCAAAGGATATGAACAGGCAGTTTTCAGATGAAGAAATTAAAGATATCTATAAGCATATAAAAAATGCTCTAAATCATCATTGATTATAGAAATGCAAATCAAAACAACTCTGAGGTACCACATTTCACCAGTCAGATTGGCTAAGATAACAAAACAAGAAAATTATAAATGCTGGACAGGATGTGGAAAAATTAGAACACTAATGTATTGTTTATGGAGTTGTGAACTGATTCTGGAGAGCAATTTGGAACTATGTCCAAAGGGATATTTAAAAAAAAATCCTTTGACCCAGCAATACCACTTCTAGGGCTGTATCCTGAAGAGATTATACAAGTAGGAAAAGGACACATATGTACAAAAATGTTTATAGCAGCTCTTTTTATGGTGGCAAAGAACTGGAAATCAAGGGGATGCCCATCAATTGGGAAATGGCTAAACAAGGTGTGGTATATGAATGTAATGGAACACTATTGTGCTATAAGAAATGAGGAGCCAATGGACTTCATAATACCATGAAGAGGCATATAAACTGATGATGAGTGAGAAGAACAGAACCAGGAGAACTTTGTACACAATTACAGACACATCATATCTGTGATGACTAACTTTGATAGGCTGGACTCCTCTCAGCAATGCAAGGTTATGAGACAACTCCAAGGAGTTCATGATGGAGAGGGCTATCCACATCCAGAGAAAGAACTACAGAGTCTGAATGCAGATTGAAGCAAACTATTTGTTCTCTCTCTCTTTTGTGTTTTGTTTTATTTTGTTCCTTCTTTCTCATTGTTCACTCCATTGGTTATAATCCATCTTTACAAGTTGACTAATGTTTAATGTGAAGGCATTTGTAGAACCTGTATCAAATTGCATGCCACCATGGGGGGTAGGGGGGAGAAGAAGGGGGAGAAAATTTGGAACTCAAGGGATCGTAGAACTGAATGCTGTAAAATAAAAGTAATAACTTTTTAAAAGAGAGAGAATTATGCCACTATTGCAGGTGCAGCATGCAAGTAAATAAATTGCTGCAGATAAGCAGTACAAAGGCATTATGGATTGTATAGTCCGAGTTCTGAAGGAACAAGGGGTGCTTTCCTTCTGGCAGGTAACTTAGTAAATGTCATCAGATATGCCCCCCACCCCCTAAGGCCCTTAACTTTTGCCTAAATATAAGCAGGTGTTTGGGGGAGGAGTGGACAAGCACACACACTTTTGGAGATATTTTGCTGGCAATCTTGCCTCTGGTGCTGCAGCTGGAGCCACTTTTCTCTGCTCTGTCTACCCCTTGGATTTTTTGAGAACGCCCTAGGCAGCTGATGTTGGGAAATCTGGCACTGAGAATTCAAAGGCCTGGGAGGCTGCCTTGTGAAAATCACCAAGTCTGATGGAAAGTGGGGCTTGTGTCAAGGTTTCAATGTCTCTGTGCAGAGTATCATTAGCTTTCTTTGGAATCTATGGGAGCAAAAGGTATGTTCCCAGATTGGAAGAAAACTCATTGTGATAAGGTAGATGATTGGGCAATCAGTGACTGCTGTAGCAGGTGTGGTCTCTTATCCCTTTGATACAGTAAGGTGGTGAATGATGATGCAGTCTGGGCACAAAGGAGCTGATATCATGTACACTGAGACAATTAACTGCTGGAAGAAACTTTCTAAAGATGAGTGTGGCAAAATTTTCTTCAAGGGTGCCTGGTCCAATGTTCTTAGAGGCATAGGTGGAGCTTTCATGCTTGTCCTGTATGAAAAATTGAAGAAAGTAATCTAAGTACATCCTAAAAAAAAAAAAAGGATCCAGTCAATATAGATCATGTACAATACTTAACGATACTTAGCATTTTGGACCATTGACTTTCAAGAAATTCCTGTTGGGGTAGCTAGGTGACACAATGAATAGAGCACTGGCCCTGGAATCAGGAGGACCTGAGTTCAAATCCAGCCTCAGACACTTGACACACTTTACTAGCTGTGCGACCTTGGACAAGTCACTTAGCCCCAATTCCTTAGCCTTACCTCCCCTCCCCCCCAAAAAAATCATGTCTCCCATTTGTACTTAAGCATTATATATATGATTTTGCACAGCTGACTGTTTGGCAGTTATGATGATCTGTGCTGCACATTCTACTATAAAACAATAAATACACAGAAGACTCTTTAAAAAAAAAGTAATCACCTGGCCTCAATGAGAGCACCTCCAATCAAAACTAGGGTAAGAACTAGGGGTAAGACAAGGTGGGAACAGCCACCCAGGGTATAACATTCAGGAATCATCCTTTTTAATATTATTTTTTATAAATATACACATTAATACAAAAAAACTGCCTCCATAATACTTGATTCTTAAATCCATTTGCAGATGCTTCGACAAAGACTGAAAGCTTCCCATTATAGTATATAAAACACAAGCGTACAGTTTTCAAGTGCAAGAGTAAACTTGGATTTTCAAATCTTGCCCAAATAACTTGTCCCAGACCTTATTCTAATGAGGAATAACTTAATAAAATTTCCTAAAGCAGCTGGATCCATTATTAGACACTTATGAACATTGCTAATGTCATCTTCTGCCTCCTATAATTTATAGAATCACAGGATTCTAGAACAGGAAGAAACCTCAGAAGTCATCTGGTCCAACCCCCTTATTTCACAGATAGGAAAGTACAGTTCAGAGAAGTGACTTTAAAGTTATAGGAGGCAGAGATCAGGATTGCACTTTTAAGTCAATAATGACTCATAGAGAACTTGAAACACACACACACTAGCAACCTAGATCTTTCTCACATGAATTGCTATCAAGACACTTTTTTTCTTCTTCCTCACTCCTCTCCTCATATTTGTGGAGTTGATTCTTTAATACCTACAAGTAGGACTTTATACCCATGCCTAATAAAAGTTATCTTGTTAGGTTTGGCCCAGTGCTTCAACCTTTTGAGATCATTTTGAATCCTTACTCTGTCCTCCATAGGATTAACATTCTCCCAGTTTACAGATCAGTAAATCTTCCAGAGTGCTAACTCTCCCAAATTATGAATAATGTTTTAAAGTAAGAAAAAATGTCAAAAATCTTAGCTTTCCTTCATTCCTTCTTTCCTTCATTCACATGCTTCCAGATGTGCTGAGGTTGTTTAATTGCCTCTCTAGCATTTTCTTTTTATCTACTTCACACACAGTTTCTGCTCACTGACTCTAACTCTACTCTCAGGAGTCTCACAAAATTAATCTAATCCTTCTAGATGACACCTCTCCTGGCAGTTGAAGACAGAAATGATGTCCCCTCTAAGCAGTTCTCTTCTCTAGGAGAGACTTCCCCAGTTCTTTCAATCATTTTTACATGATTTTGATATTCATGATATCCTTCATCCTCCTCCTCTGCACTTCAGTTTGTCAATATCTTTCCTAAAATATGATGCCCAGCTTTGACTGCTCCGAGTGTGGTCTAATTATTTAGTGTTAATGTTATTGTTTGTTTACAGAATCACAGGATTAGAGAGTTTGAGGACAAGTCATTTGCCATCTAGCTTCATACATAACTAAAGCATCCTCAAGAAAAAAAAGCATACTAAAGCATCCTCAAAAAAAGGTCACTCAGCCTCAGCCAAGGAGGGGGAGCCTCTATATTCAATAACTGAACCTTTCAGACAGTTCTAGTTATTAGAAGTTTTTCCTGACATCAAGCCTAACTTTGACTCTCTACAGCTTCTACCCACAATTCCTAGTCCTGCCCTCTGAGGTCAGTCAGAACAAATCTAATCCCTTCTCCACATGACAGCTCTTCAAACACTTGAAGATACTTAGCTATCATGTCCCCCTGTGTCTTTCCTTCTCCAGGTTAAACATCCCCATTTCCTTCCATCAATGTTCATATAAATGGACTCAAGTCCCTTCACTATCCTAGTTGTTTTTCTTCTGAATATCCTCCCAATTTTTCAATGCTTTTCTTAAACCATGGCACTGAGAACTTAAAAATACTCCAGATGTAGCATAACAAAGGCAGAGTATGGCAGAATGAATATCACCTCCTCAAACACTTGTATAAACAGTCAACAAGATGCACAGTTACAGGCAGATGTGTGGACCACGGTAAGCCCCGGGAAAAGACACAGGAGTACTGTTTGTATGAAACCCAGAAAACAACAACAGCAACAACAAATAGCAAGCAACCTGAGAAACACACAGAGATATAGATCATACTCACAATTTGCAGAAAAACTCAGAGACAAAGAACAGAGACAAAAATAGAGAAATGTCAAAGCAAAAAATATGTGTACAGAGACACAATCAGTCATACAGTAATGCTAAAGCAAGAACAAGGCTGTTTGCACACAAATGTGCTAATCACATATTAGAGATTGTTATACCTCTTACTGTGACCTGCAAAAAATTTCGAGACATAAAAAAGTATTTGTCCATCAATTTCCATTAGACTCAACCTAGAGCCAGAAACAAATGCACTTGTTTATGCTGACAGAAACCAAACATGCACACACATATCCGTGGTATATCTTATGTATACATATCTTATATTGCCTTGTTTTTATAAATACATTATATGTTATTTCCCTCAGTAGGATATAATAGGCATCCTATGTATTATGTAGAATCATAAAATTTAGACTTAGCAGGGATTGTATCATTCATATAGAGCTAGAAGGAACTTTAAAAATCATCTAACTCAACTATTTCATTTTATAGATTGAGAAAATTGAGACCCAGAGAGTGTCAGGCAAGAGAAGAGATATGGCAGAGTCAGAATCCAAACTGCAATCTTCTGATTCCAAATCTTTCCAAGATGTCATGTTCCCACTCCTCATTTCCTCCAGCTTCATTTTTCAAAAGGCAGAAATTGAGACCCAGAGAGAAGTGACTTACTCAGGGTCATATAGGCAAGGAAATAGAAAAGGGATTCAAATCTAGATGTCCTGGCTTCAAATCTAGTAATTGCATCATGCTGTTTATGGATCCCCTCCATATCAAATATAGTACTCAATAATAAGTTCATTGAATGAAGAATGTAAACACCAAGAAAAAAAAACTACACAAAGGGATTCCATACCCTTTCCTTTGATATTACAAAACTTAAGACTGCATTCACAGAAGTATTACAAAGAAGTGTAGACAAAGGAGATTGATTAGTCCTATTATTCTCTGGGAGCCAGTTTAAAAAGGATATCGATAAGCCAGAAAGCATACAAGGGAAAATAACCATCATAGTGAAAAGGCTTGAGTACAGTTGGGAGGAGGATTGGTTGAAGGAACTGAGAATATTAGCCGGGAGAAAAGCAGATTCAGGGGGAATGTCATAAGTGTCTTCAAATATTCAGAAGATTCTCTCGTGGAAGAAAGATTAGACTTATTCGGTTGGAACCTAAATGAACCAGAATTCACGGGTGGAAATTGTAAAGAGACAACTTTAGGCTCTATAACAGAAGAAAAAAAACTTCCTAATAATTAGAGCTGTCTAAAAGTCTTGAGAGGTGATGGGTCCCCCTCCTTAGGGGAAGTCTTCAAGTAAACAGTGGTCAGATATATACTGGAGATTCTATTGATTAAGTGTTGGTTTAGATGGCCATTAAGGTCCCTTCCAACATTCACATTCCCTGATTTTGCAATTCTCCATAATGACTGAGCTGTCTACGTGTGTATACATGACTATGTATTTTTGTCTCTAAATTCTTGTGGAAGTCGCAAGTCGGGACGTGTGTCCACACCCACCTTCCAGTCCAGCTGACTATGTCCCTAACCTCCCCCACATCTCCCTCCCACCAAGGGTGTCAGGTATTGCGTAGTCTTATTCCTATACCCCCACCCCCCACCGCTCCTCCTTGCCTAACCCACAGGAATTTCCCTGTCTCCTCCTGCTTTTGCGCTGTCACCCAATAGCGCTAAGATATGGCGGGGGCGGTCCTACCCAGCCTGCTCCATAACTAGCTCGACTTAAGGCACAGTCCCCATTCCTCGCCCCAGCTCTAAGTACTATGTGTCATAATCGAGCCTCCGTCCCTGCTGCGCCCCTCGCCCTGGCCCCAACCCCAGGCCCTATCCCCAGTCCTGGGCTTCGGCGAAGATCCGGGCCGGAGATCTTTACTTTCGACCCCCTTCCAGAGCCTGCCACTTACCGATCCGCGCGCTCCAGCACAGCCCACAGGGTAATTCGCAAGCGCAGCCGCAGGGTCCTCTACCCACGAATGGTGAGTACTCCATCTCCAAGACCTAGAAAGTAGGGAGAACTGGAAGGACAGAATGGTGCCACAGGACCTGGCTCTTTGGTCCCAGAGACCAGGTGGAGCAACTAGATGCCTGAGTCTCTTTTCTTACTACTTTATAACACTCTTCCTCAGGTTCGACGCCAGCAACCTGCGGAGGATCCCAATCCGGCCAGACGGCTCCTCTTCCTCCTCCTCACTGTTGTCTTTTGTCAGATTTTGATGGCGGAGGAGGGAGGTCCCGCGCCTCCTGTGCTGGAAGAATCCGCCAACGACCCCGCTGCAGCCCCTCCAGTTGTGGAGTCCCAAAACTTGACGTCTGAGCCACCGGAATACACTGTGGACATCAGCGCCTTACTCCAACAGCACCCGGCAGCCTTCTAAGCCGCAACCCTACCCCAACAAAAAACAAAAAGAAACACAGAATCGAGGGGTAGGAAAGGCGTATGCCGAGTTGAGGTTGGACCTGGGGCAGTCTCCAACTTTGAACACTAAAACTAACGAATGACATCAGTGCCACAGGGCCAAGTCCCAGAGCTGGAGTAAACATAGGGTAGATAGAGACTTGTCTTGCCATCTTTGGTACAAGAGAGAAAAGACATTAATTTATTGCTGTCATTCCTTGGTAATAATATTTACATACAGTTTTTATTTATGTACCATCCCCCTAAGGGGGTGGGGTGGTGGTGATGGGAGAAGAGTATATGTAGTATTTATATTAATTTATATGTTGGAGAGGAGAGATGTGCCTCCAACTTTCTTCAATGTGTTATTTTTGTTTTATTTATTGAGATATTATAGTGAGCTGCTGAAGTTAGGATTCCCTAAACCAAACTAAAGCTGAGGGTGGGGAGAAGGCCTGGAAAAGGAATGAACAGAAATTGGAAGGTGATGGGGTAACTGGGACTGGGGAACTGAATCAAGGGAAGGGTTGGGAAAGAAAGAAGGCTAGTGATAGCAATAGGGGTAGTACCTTTGGGGGTGACAATATCCACCCCACACACTCAAATCTTAACTCAGTGGGGCCTACTTATGTGAGGTCCCATAAGGGCTAAAGGGTTCATTGACCACTTATTACTAAGAAACTGCCCCCAAGGGGCTGGGGTGTGGGGTGGGTCTGTTGCCTTGTATGTTCTATGAACAGCAAATAAAATTGATTTTACTGCTGGAAACCAACCTTGTGTCTGTGTCTTGAGACTGGTTCTTTTTACTTGAGAATAGCAGCTTGATATAATACAAAGAGGATTAGAATTGCAACAAGACTGGTTCTTTTCCTAGTTATTTGACTTTAGAAAAGTCACTTCAATTTCTCAAAGCCTTATTTTCCTACTCTGTAAAATGGGGATGAGAGGCAGCATGGAAAAAATGGATTAAAGTGTCAAGAATGAAATGGGTTTGTGAAGGTCCTGAATTTGACACACCAGCTGTTCAACTTCAGAAGTCGTTTAAGCTTTTAGAGATCCCAGGAAATTCTAAGGTTGTAAGTTACAGATAAATCGCCATAGTTCATCTGTGGAGCGAATTACTGTGTCTGGAGTTTCTTATACTGAGGAAACCATTAGATCAAACCTGTGAGATGGTAATTAATGCTACTTTTACTACTTACTTCACATAATTATTGTGAGGATCAAGTGTATTTCAGTGTAATGAAAATACTATTCACTGAACTTGGGGGTTCAATGAAGCAGACCTGGCTTCAATACTGGTTCTGTCGAAATGCTAGCTATGTGACTTTGGGCTAGTCACTTAACCTCTCTGGTCAGTTTAAACCATAATTTATAAATGGCCTACTGCCAGGCCAATGAAAGATACAAAGAAAGGCAAAAAAAAAAAAAAACCGTCCCTATGCTCAAGGAGCTTACAGTCTAATAGGGAAGATTATGTACCAACAAGGTATATCAAGGATAAATTAGAGATATTCTCTAGGCCTCATTTCCAAATCTGTAGGAGAAGATTAGATTCTATCCTTGAAGGCCCCTTTCAGATCTAATTCTATGATTTTATGATTCCCTTGGTTCCTGAACATTCTAAGGTCCCTGCTGATCTCCAACTAATTTCTTCTCATGGACTCAAACTATTTGCAATATCCAGATGACAGGTATATTTTTGAGCTTGGAAGGGGCCTCTCAGATCCATCACATCCAACTCCTGATTTGTTAAATCAGGAAACATCTACGGAAGGGATAGCTAACTTGTGTCGATGAAGGATATTTAATAAACAAAGCTAATGCCTTAGGAATGAAGAGATTTCAAAAACAAAGAGCCGAGCGACTCAAGGGGATTCCAGTCTAATGGAAGAGGAGAGGGCTCGGAAAGGAGTACAGTACAAGATGAAGTGTTTCTGCTCCCTCCTCCTCCCTCGTTGCTTTCCGAGAGTAGCTTCCATTTTCACTGTGCAGGTCTTGTTTATACAATTTTTGTCCCCGAAAGGCCTTTCTTTGCATCTCCAGCACTTGCCGAAGTGTCTGGCCTCCAGTAAATACATCTCGACTGACCACACGGGCAAAGGAACGTTCTGACCAAGGGATCTAAGAAGTCAAGAAACCTTTATTTAGCTTCTACTGTGTGCCAAGTACTGCGCCACGCGCTGTAAAATCTGAGAAGTCTGAGGGTTACATTATCGCCTTGTTCTGCAGCCTGAGCTCCGGTGCCTACCCTCTTAATAACCCCCCATTCCAAGAAAAAACAATGATAATTTGCCCAGACCCAGGCATTCAGCACCCCATTTCCGACAGCCGGATATGACTGCACATGGTTACAGGCAGCGGGCAAACCCAGGATGGAGCAACATCCTCAGGGCGGTGGCTTGCCGGGGTGCACAGGGGTGGAAGGGTCCAGGAAGGGTCGAGGAGGGGGCGGGATGGGCAGAGAAGCCTGGGTGCCTTCCCGCCTTAGTAGCCCCTGCTTCCCTCCAAGCTTCCTGCAGCATACGCAGCAGCAGAGGAGTTGCGCGGGAGCTGCCGGGAAGGGGGCGGGGCCTCGCGGGGGGAAGGTACGGAGGGAAGCTCGGTCAAATGCCGGGGGCGGGCTCTGGGCTCTGCGGCAGCAACTGGGCGCGGTAGGCTTTGGGGAAACAACGGGGGAGGGGAGCTCTGGCACAGAGGGAGCCACAGTCTGCCTGGTTGCCCCAGGGCGACAGCAGAGGCGGGACTCTTGGTTCCTCGAGCCGCCTCCCCTCCGCACCCCTGGAGGAGGTGAGGGCTAGGAAGCAGGGGACCAAGGCAACGGCTGGGGCGTAGGATACGTCCTGCGTCCGGTCCGCTCCCGTGTGTGCGCGTGTGTTGGTGTTCATGTATGTGCGTGTGTAGGTATGTGTGTGCATCCGTGTGTGTACGTGTTGGGGCATGGTGGTGCAATAAGGGGGCTGGGGTCGAAATGGGGGGGGGGAGTGGTTAAAACCTAGGGATCTGGAGAGTTGCTACGGCAGTCATCTATGCAGACTGGAAAAAGATGTCAGTGAAGAATGGGGGATGAGAGTGGGGGGGGGTGGAGGGGTGGACGGGGCTAGGGTATGTAAGCTCCATCTTTTTCCTCACTGACCCCTAAAAATCGTGTCTTTCCCCTCCTATTCTAGCCCCTCCCTGAAGCATGTTTTTCACTTGTGGCCCAAATGAGGCTATGGTGGTCTCGGGTAAGTGTTATTACCCTCCCCTTCCCCTCCAGATCTTCCAAAGCAACCATAAATTTGACTACTCTCCAAGCTTATTATGGTCCCACCCAAGAACACACATATATATAACACATAATGCCTACCTCAATTCCCTCTGCTAATAATAACTTACCCTTTAGGATTCACAAAGCATCTGTTATTAGTTTCACCTTCTCTACCTTTGCAAATTTTATTTTCTTCCCCTCTAGCTCCCTTCCTACAACTCTTGCTGCCCTACCCTTACCACAGGTCTATTTGCCCTCTAATACATCATCCCTTCCTTCCACCTGCTCCTCAGTCTCCTATACATTAGCTATATCTTTCACATTAGCTCTTTGCCTCTAATTCCCTTTTGTCCTTCTTAATCCTAGAAATGCTATACTCCCTTCTCAGTCAGATTCATTGTCCTCAATTCTTGCAGGTTTCTGCAGAAGCCCCCCTGTCATGGTGGCAGGAGGCCGGGTCTTTGTTGTGCCCTGTATCCAACAGATCAGGAGGTAGGTGAGAAGGGGATTACAGAAAGAGGAGCATTAAATTTTCTTTCCTTTCTTCTATTCCTCATAGCCCTACATTCTTTCTCCAGAATCTCTCTCAACACACTGACCCTCAATGTCAAGAGTGAGAAGGTCTATACTCGTCATGGGGTTCCCATATCAGTTACTGGCATTGCCCAGGTAAGGGTATGAACCTACTTATTTGAAACTTATTATCCCATCCGTCTTTATTTCTCTGTCTCTCTCTCTCTCTCTCCTTCCTCTCCCTCCCCCCCATCTGAGTATCCTTATTTGCCCTATCCTTCTTCCAGGAAAATAAGAATTTTCTCCCAAAAGCAACCATTGCTTCACCCAGTTTTCTCAACAGGATGCGATAGACCTCTTTTCTTCTTGGATATAAAAGATTTATAAGAAACTGTTCTTTCCTTTTCTTGATACCTCTCCCTGGAGAGGAAAGTTCTACTTCCCCCTAACTCCCCAACAAACCCTTTTTCCCCTAGGTGAAGATCCAAGGCCAGAACAAAGAGATGTTGGCTGCTGCCTGTCAGATGTTCCTAGGGAAGACTGAGGGTGAAATTGCCCACATTGCACTGGAGACTTTGGAGGGCCACCAGAGGGCAATCATGGCCCACATGACAGTAGAGGTGGATTCGGAAGAGGGGACTTAGGAGATGGGTCTGGGAAAGCTATATGTGGGTGGGTTCTGAAGAAATGAGGTGAGACCTGGTAGAAAAAGAATAGGGGACAAAGAAGCAGTAGGACAGAGATTTTAAGTCACTTTCTTTGTTCCATGTCTCCTCTAGGAGATCTATAAGGATCGCCAGAAATTTTCAGAGCAAGTGTTCAAAGTAGCTTCATCTGACCTTGTCAACATGGGCATCAGTGTTGTTAGCTATACTCTCAAAGATATTCATGATGATCAGGTGAACCAGAAGTCCAGCCATCACCTCTCTCCTTCTTACCTAGCTCATATTCCCCCCACTTCTCTCCAAGAGAATTTAGGCATCCAATACCTACAACACCATGCTTCTTTCCCACAGGATTATCTGCACTCCTTGGGGAAGGCTCGAACAGCTCAGGTCCAGAAAGATGCACGTATTGGGGAAGCTGAGGCCAAAAGAGATGCTGGGATCCAGGTGAGAAGGACAGGGAAAGAGACTGGGTTCAGTCAGTTAGTAAATATTTGCCATATGTGAGGTATCACAGAAAAAGCAGTCAGCTTGAAATCAGAAAATCTCAATTAATCCCTGACTTTTATACTTACTAGCTATGTGAACTTAGATAAATTACTTTATTTCTCTGGATCTCAATGTCCTCATCTGTAAAATGGTGGTGGTGGTGGAAGTTTAGACTCCATGACCTCTAATGTCTCTACCAGTTCTAAGATATTATATTTTGGGCTCAGTTCTGGGGAATGGAGGTAAGTGGGTAGAATTTGTTTGAAGGGGAAGAGGCTGGTAGGAAGCCAGAGTGAGGACCTGGGGGAAGTGGAGTGATATGAATATGTTTCTGACATGTTCTCGCTTTTCAAAGGATCTAGACCTGAAAATGACCTGAGAGATTTTCTAGATGGGGAAATTGAGACTCTAGGAGGTTGTGACTTACTCTACTAGGCCATACAGGAAATGTCATTCTACCACCTCTCTTAACTTCTGCCCCAACAGGAGGCAAAAGCAAAACAGCAGAAGGTGTCTGCTCAGTACGTGAGTGAGATAGAGATGGCTAAGGCGCAGAGGGATTACGAGCTGAAGAAGGCTGTTTATGACATTGAAGTCAACACCCGACGTGCACAGGCTGATCTGGCCTACCAGCTGCAGGTCAGAGGCATCCATGCCAGACTTCAGTGTTTGACCTCTAACCCTTGATTCGCTCATTCAGAGTCTTACTCTCCTATCATCTTTTTTGTTGTTGTTTGGACATCTTTATTTTTTAACATCATCTCTGATCTCCCAAGTCTGACCTGCTTTTCCTATCTTTTCCATAATACTAAAAGTATCAGAAAGACATAGGTTAAGAGGGAGACATAAACAAAGACCTTAACCTTGAAGGATATGGAGGAGGGGAAAACAGACAGGTATTTGGGTTTTTTGTTTTGTTGGGGGGTTTTTTAACATTTTTTTTTAATTGCTACTTTGGCTACAATAGACACTACCCTCTCCCCTCCAAAAAATTCACTTTCCTAAAAAAGTTAAACAAAGTCTTTAATGTAGTAGTTGTGGCTAATGATACAAGATTTCAAACTATGCCCAATTCTGGCAGTCTGCACATAATTAACTCTTGAAGCTTGTAAAAGCTAAGTTTAGGACCCATCAAAAAAAGAACTTGACAGGAGGTAGTGAATTAGTAATCCTATGGAATGCCAGAGGCCAAGAGGTAGTATGGGCTGAAAACAGACCATTTCTAAAAAGTTTAGATGAATTCTCTCCTTTAACTATTAACATTTTTTTTTCACTAACACAATTAACATTTATTAAGTACTTATTGTGTACAAACCAGTGTACTGAGAGAAGTGATACAAAGTTTAGAAAGATACAGTTTCTGGCTTAGTGGAACTTAGTAGCAAGGAGGAAGGAGAAGATACAAATAAGTAATAGTGTATATTATCATTAGGGAGAGCTGCTGAACTAAAAAGGCTTTCTGAGCTCTGAAGGTTGTCATTATCAATAAGGTATCAGGAAAGACTTTGGAGGAGGTAGTATTCATTTAGCTTTTTAAAACTGACTAAGCAAAAATGGAGGAGAATATTCTAGGTGTGTGAAACAGAAAAGGAGACAAGATAGTGCAGTATGTTTATCAGAATAGGGGGGAGGAGGAAGATGGAGGGAGGGGTATGTGTGCAAAAAGCTGTCAACTTTAAATAGAGCATAATGTACAAAATAAATTTGGCATCAGGTAGGGAGCCTTGAATGCCAGACAGAAGTTTCAGCTTTATTAGGGGACTACTTAAGATCTTTGAGCTTAGTGATATGATTAGGTCCGTAAAAGGAAAATCAATCTGAAGGATAATTTGGAGTGTGGAGAATGGAAGCAGGGAGACCCATTAGAAGGTAGCACTAGACTAATGCAATGGTAATATGGACCAGTGTTCATAGATAATAATCTAAATGGAATATTAAGGGAGTTAGGAATGTTTTTAGGAAAAGTTCTAAACTTTTGAAGTTGACCTAGGCAATGTAAGGCCCTCCCTACACACCATGCCTATAAATATCCTTAATATCAAAAGAACATACAGGGTTAGGTGGGATGAGTCTAACCCTAGGTTACTATTATTATGTTTAACCCTAACCATCACACTCTTATTGTTGGTATCTGAACACTAGCTATCTGGACTCACTGTTATCAGACTCATTTCTGGTTCCTGATTCACCCAGGTAGCAAAGACAAAGCAGCATATAGAAGAGCAGCGGGTGCAAGTGCAGGTGGTGGAGAGGACCCAGCAGGTGGCATTGCAGGAACAAGAGATAACTCGTCGAGAGAAGGAACTGGAAGCTCAAGTGAAGAAGCCCTCAGAGGCTGAGCGATACCGCTTAGAAAGACTAGCCGAGGCAGAGAGGTAAGGGGGCCACTGCATCTTCTCTGTGAGGTGAACAAGTAGGCCTGGCAGCTAGCTCCTCTACAGCCTTGTCTCCCTGTTCTTTTGTGCCCTGGCTTGCCTTGTTAATAAAAACCTTCATTTCTAGCATTAGAGAGCCCTCCCCACAAACTCTTCCTCTCTCCCTAGGGGCAGAAGCAAAAACCTCCTCCCCCACAGCATTTTCTTTTCTTTCTCAGGTCCCAGCTGATTATGCAAGCAGAGGCTGAAGCTGAGTCTATTCGGGTCAGTCAAGGGATAGGGATAAGGAAAGAATGATCAAGTGGGAGTCTTGTCCCCAGCACTAGTCTTTCCTTTTGTTCCCAAATAAAATCTCATGTCTCCACAGATCCGTGGGGAAGCAGAAGCATATGCTATAGCAGTCCGGGCCCGGGCAGAGGCTGAGCAGATGGCAAAGAAGGCAGAGGCCTTTCAGTTGTACCAAGAGGCTGCCCAACTGAACATGTTGCTAGAGAAACTGCCCCAGGTTTGGGTTTGGGCAGTGATTCCTAGGAGAGGAGTTTAGTGGAAAATAAAAGGGAAAGTAATAAGTGGATGCTAGGAGCTCAAGGCAAAGAATTGGAATGGTGAAATGGGGAAGATTGGCCAAAACTAGGTATAAAACCAGAAAATGGAGAAATTGGATCAAGAAGCAGGTTAACAGAACCAACATTTATTAAGTGCTTATTGTGTACAGGACCAGGGTTTAATAGAGCATGATGAGAGCTAGTAAGAATGATTTTGGGTGGGAAGGGACTTAGATTGAGAACTCAGGTTAGAGATTGAATTCTTAAGAGAGTTAAGGCCTCAAGGAATTAGGACAATTGAACAGGTCTTTCTTTTTTCATCTAGGTGGCAGAAGAGATCAGTGGTCCTCTAAGTTCTGCCAAAAAGATCACATTGATATCTAGTGGGGGAGGTACACTGGGGGCTGCCAAGGTAACTGGGGAAGTATTAGACATCCTAAGCCATCTGCCAGACTGTGTGGAGAAGCTCACAGGTGTCAGCATTTCCCAGGTGAGAAGCCTTCGGTGGGACTGTATGGGGTACTTATCCATAGGCAGTCTGGTTGTCACGAGATCTGGGTTCTAATCTAAACCTTGTGATTCATTGTGTGATATTGCTTCTTTCAGAAAGTCTTCCAGAGTCTTTCAGCAATGAGTGTCTGTATTCTTTAAGTTGGGACTGAAGATCTAGGCTTTTTATGGATCAACAAGCCTTGGCTAATACTTCCTTTTTCTCTTCCTTCAGGTAAATTAGAACAAGCCACTTTTTGGAGCAACAACAAAAGGAGGGTATGGATTAAATTCCTATTCCCTCATACACCAGTCAACCCTTATATGAAATTTTCCTGAACAGAGCCCTGGCTTCTTTGTTCTGCCCCAATTAGAATGGCCCTACTTCCTTCCACATGGGATCCTTCAGACCTCCCTGCTCATTTCCCTGTGCCTTGTTATGGGGGGGGGGGGGGGGGGCTGCTCCCAATTCCCAACCCTACATTGGCAGGAGCTATCCTCTCCCAAGCTGGTGATTGCCTACCCCCAACCCCCAACACTTATTTAGCCATTGAATTAAATGATTGTCTGCCTGAGTTCTGGCCTTTTCACCCCACTTTTTCTTTAATTAGTTTAGTTATGGAAGAGAGGTAAAGGTCAACACAGGTTTCATCAAATCCCAGGATACTGGTTCTTCTCTCCTTAAGCTAAGTGGCTAGGTCAAACTTAGTGAATAGAGCACTGGCCCTGGAGTCAAGAGGACCCGAGTTCAAATTCGACGTCAAACACTTACCAGCCATGTGACCTTGAACAAGTCACTTAACCCCAATTGCCCTGCCCTTCTCCCTCCAAAAACAAAAACGAATAGCTTTAGAATGAATAAAAAGTTTTTATTCCAGAAACCTGAGGATGAAAATACAGAAAGAACTAAGAGAGGGACTGTCTTGGACCTTTAAGAAAGATGGCATAACAGAGAACCAGTTCTACCTTGGCGCCTCTTGGTGGTGTAGTGAATAGAGCACTGGTCTTGGAGTCAGGACCTGAATTAAAATCCAGCCTCAGAAACTTAACACTTGCCATGTGACCTTGGGCAAGTCACTTAACACCAATTGCCCTGCCTTCCCCCCTCCAAAAAGCAGAAAAAAAAAAAGTAAAGAAACAGACCTTGGCATTGATATGGCATTTCCAATTTTTCAGAGTAACCACTGCCTTAAGTCTACTTCTGGCAAATTGTTCTCATATTCCATCTTATTTGTCCCATTCCCACTCCAATTTAAAGTCCAACCTGTTTTATAAAATAAGGGAAGATATTTATATTGGGAGTGTCCATAAAAAAATAGATGATACAGCTACTGATCTGAAGGGCTCTAAACGTTGTATCCCCACCTCCCATTCCCCCTCCAAAAAAATCAACCAGACACAAGCTTTTGGATTTTTTTTTTCATTTCCTGTTTATTTTTGGGTTTGGGAGCGTCATCTTTTCAATATGAAAAAAAGCAGCAAGTTCAACACAAAACAGAAACCTAGGAAGTGGAAGGGGGAAGAGCCCAAGATAGAAATTGCAGAAGTGGAAAGAATGAGAGAAAATGAAAGGTCTGACGATGGGAAGTGTCCTATTGCCCCTCCTCCCTTTTGGAGGGAATTAATTTTGGGGGAGTAGTGGAAGAAAATTGAAATCCTCCCCAAATGAGGGACTTAACCTGGAATTTGGGAAGTTGAAGTCGTTCTCACTTCTCAGACTAGGGAAGGGTACCAAAATGGGGGAAGAAAAAAGAGCTGAGGGGGGGAAAGCCCACCTGGCAGAGTGAGGCATAGACCCCTCCAAAGAAAAACGAACACTTAGGCAAGAAACTAAAACTGGGAGGAATAATACTGTCAACACTTCCCCCAGAGCTGGGGTAGAAAGAGATAAAGGGAAGGGGCACCTGAAGATAGGAATATGACAAGTTGGGAAGTATGAAGATGGTAGTTATACTAGAAAGCCTGGCTCCCCCAACAGACCTTATGGAATGGAACACTCCATTTCCTCCCTCCCCCCAAACACCCACCAAGAGAACTCTCTCCACTAGGAATATGACATTTTGGACCCTTCTACATCAATGGAAGCCAAAGAGTCCTGGACTTTCCTCTTTGTCACCATTTTAGTTCAGGGCACTTAGTGGGCACAAAGACCCCTAAATTGAGGCTCTGGGTTGGAGATATTCTACTTCTTGGAGAGAAATCTGGGAGTGGGGAAGAAAGAGTATTGAGGTGACAGGTCATAAAAGGAAGGAAAACAGGACGGAGAGCTCAGCACCCACAAAGGAAAAGAAAAAAAAAAGATGGAGGCCAAAAATGCAAACCTTAGGGGAAAAGGGTGATGGGGGAAAAATGTTGGAAGAATTGAGAAGACTTGAGGTGGCAGGTTATCTCCTTCAGGCCTCCTCCTCTGCCTCCTCACCAAAATCCTCCTCCTCTTCAGCAGTGGCATCCTGGTATTGTTGGTACTCAGAAACAAGATCATTCATGTTGCTCTCAGCTTCGGTGAACTCCATCTCATCCATCCCTTCCCCTGTGTACCAGTGGAGGAAAGCCTTCCGGCGGAACATGGCAGTGAACTGCTCTGAGATGCGCTTGAAAAGCTCCTGGATGGCAGTGCTGTTGCCGATGAAGGTGACAGCCATCTTCAGCCCACGGGGTGGGATATCACAGACAGCAGTCTTGACATTGTTGGGGATCCACTCAACGAAGTAGCTACTATTTTTGTTTTGCACATTGAGCATTTGTTCATCCACCTCTTTCATGGACATCCGACCACGGAAAACAGCAGCAACGGTGAGATATCGCCCATGACGAGGGTCACATGCTGCCATCATGTTCTTGGCATCAAAGACTTGCTGGGTGAGCTCAGGCACGGTTAGGGCACGGTACTGCTGGCTTCCACGGCTGGTGAGGGGGGCAAAGCCAGGCATGAAGAAGTGGAGCCGAGGGAAAGGGACCATGTTTACGGCCAGTTTGCGGAGGTCAGCATTAAGCTGGCCAGGAAATCGAAGGCAGGTGGTGACACCACTCATGGTAGCAGAGACTAGATGGTTAAGGTCACCGTAGGTTGGCGTGGTCAGCTTGAGGGTTCGGAAGCAGATGTCATAGAGCGCTTCGTTATCGATGCAGTAGGTTTCGTCTGTGTTTTCTACTAACTGGTGGACAGAGAGTGTGGCGTTGTAGGGCTCAACCACGGTATCTGAAACCTTAGGTGATGGAACCACACTAAAGGTATTCATGATCCGGTCAGGGTACTCTTCTCGGATCTTGCTGATGAGCAGGGTGCCCATTCCTGAGCCTGTGCCTCCACCAAGTGAGTGGGTCAGCTGGAAGCCTTGCAGGCAATCACAGCTCTCTGCCTCCTTTCGTACCACATCCAAGACTGAATCCACCAGCTCTGCCCCCTCGGTATAGTGGCCTTTGGCCCAATTGTTGCCTGCCCCAGACTGGCCTGGAATTGGGGGTGGGAGGCAAGGGAGATCAGGAGGGATGATATGATATCCCACACTACTACCAACCCTTTTCCCTATCACCCAAAGATCCACCTATACCTTAGAACAGAGGTGTCAACCATGCCCAGATTAAAATGTAATTGAGAAATAATTTAAATAAAAATTCAACATAACAGATAAAAGTAACCTGTGTTTTTCTAAGTTAATATGCAGCCAGCAAAGATTCTTAATTTAGTGGCCCCTCTTTCTAAGTTTGACACCACTGCCTTAGATCCTCTTACCTAATGTTCAACCCCTCCATCATTCCCCTTATTCTACCTTCATCCAAGTCACCCCTACTTTTCTAGAACTCTTCTAGTCACAACCTACATTGAGCCTGTTTCCCAAATTTGAAGTTCCTAATTCCCTTCCCCCATCATTTTACACTGATAAGCTTCCCCTAAAGACTCCTCAATTATCTGAAAATGCCTGTATGTTATTTTGCCTCTATTTCAAATCCACTTCAACAAGACTCTAACCTATCTATTCAACCAATACCCATTCTTAATGAAGAACCTTCAAACCCAAGAGTGATGGTTATTTGGGAATTTACCTGGAGCAATGACCAATAATGAAATAGTCTCTCCCCCACCTACTCTCTCAGTGGTAAGGCTACCACTTCTCTATCCTTTAAAAAAAAAAAATACACTTCAACTCACCAAAGACAAAATTGTCCGGTCTGAATATCTGGCCAAAAGGTCCAGAACGAACAGAGTCCATGGTTCCAGGCTCAAGATCAACCAATATGGCCCGGGGAACATATTTGCCACCTGCAGGAGAAAGTGCAGAATAAGTAAGTGTAGGTTGGAGAAAGAAAGGGAGGGTTCCAGGGGTCCCTTACTACATAGCCCTCCCGCTGCCATTCTAGTTTTAACCACCAGGTGGCAGTCGAGAACTAGACCAGAATTACCCAGTGGGGGGAAAAGGGGTGAGGGAGGAGGGGAAGATAATCAGAGCCTCTTCGAAGTGAAGAAAAGATCTCCCAAGGGCAAATGGTCTCCCTCTATTTCAGAAGGCAGAATATAGAGAAGAGGGTTCCCTTTCTGCCCCTCACCAGTGGCCTCATTGTAATAGACAGAGATCCGATCCAACTGCAGGTCGCTGTCCCCATGGTAGGTGCCGGTGGGGTCGATGCCATGTTCATCACTGATCACTTCCCAGAACTAGGCAGACAGATAAGTAAAGAGTTGAGAAAAAAAATAAATTTAAAATTCTCCTCCCCCACTCTCATGATAGGCTCTCAGTCCCCAAACTCTCTGCTCAATCCAGGAGTCATTTTTTCCCCTAAAAAACCCAGGGGATTCCCTCCCCCCACCTTCTTGGAACAGATGGGACAGCACAGGAAGCTTATTACAGGATTATCCTGCCCTACAAATGCATGAGATAATAGGTAGGGCTGAAGAAGACGGACTCATTCCAGGTAATCCAAGAAGAGGGTTGAGGCCAGATGCCTGGGTCTCAGGCTAGGAAAGATAAATGTCACTTTGACCCTCCCTTTTCCCCCTATCAGGCAACGCCCCTCCGATGCGCACAAAGAAAAAGGCACTGCAGCTGCTACCCACCCATCCCGCAGAACTCACTACACAGCGAGCCTGTGGGTGGTGCGAGAAGGCAAGGGGGAAAATGAGGGACAATGGGAGCCAAGGGTGGGGCTCTTTTCCTTAATCCAGCATGGCCCTTGAGCGCAAAGGAGTTCTTGCCCCGCCCCGATAGGGCTCCGCCCTTTTGCCAAAAACGTTGCAAATTCTCCTTCCCACTTCCTTTCAACCTCCGTCCGTTACACAGTATCTTCGCACTGGGGGCAGGGAGAAGGAATCCTTTTGCCCTAAAATGTTTTTTTGCTACAGTTTCCATCTTTTTCTCATTATGTATTGAAATCGCTTCCCTTGTCACCCATTTTTTAACTCAGCCCTTGTGGAACTATCCACGCGGAACACCAGGCTGCGCGCGGGAATTTGCACCCCACCCCACCCCAGCTCCCGCCCTTACAGGGAGGGCTTTCAGAGAAGGAAGGGGAAAAGTCCCCCCCACCCTTCCCCCTTCTCACAAAAGAGAACGAGAGAACTTAGGAAAATTCCACATTTCATATGGGGGGGGGGGAGACGTTCGACTACCGAGATGCACATGGGATAGCACTGGCCTGCCTCGCTTTGTCTCGCGCGTTTCAGTTCATCCATCACCGACACAAAAGTCGCTTTGAGATCCCTTTTACACTTTCCCTCAGCCCCAGGCCCAAAACCCCAAGGGGAAAAGAGACACACCTTCCAGTCAATCCACTCAACACTTAAATCACTTTTTGGTCCCTTTTTCTTAATTAATAGAAAGGACCGGATTGCGAGACACCAACAAAACCCAGGTAAAAGAATAAGGAAAAAAAACCTACAGATTTCTTTAATGAAAATTCCCGCCGCAAAGAAATGCTTGTATTATTTATTTATTTATAGGTTAGTGCTGCTTTGGGCAGGGAGGGGGAGCTAGCGACAATCCCGCCACTACTTTTTTTTCAGGAAATTTTTAAATTTTTCTTTCCTTTAAAAAACAAAAATCAATGGAGGTGAACAGAATACGTAAAATCAAAATCCTTACC
The DNA here is from genome assembly GCA_028646575.1 of Pseudocheirus occidentalis. NCBI lineage: Eukaryota > Metazoa > Chordata > Mammalia > Diprotodontia > Pseudocheiridae > Pseudocheirus > Pseudocheirus occidentalis. The sequence continues at coordinate 51,066 of JAQQSW010000288.1, forward strand.
TTTGCACCGATTTGATTGCCACACTGGCCAGCCTGGATATGTACGATTTCCCTCATGGTTAGAATTTACTTTTGCTTGTCTCAAGTTATGTGCAGGAAGGAGAGAATGATATATAAATATATATATATAATTTTTTCTCCTTTCCGCCAAACGAGCTCTTTTTCAATAGAAGGTTCCCCGGGAGGTTGGAGCTGCTAGTTCAGAACACAGCTACACAAACGTTCTGAGAGGGAGAAAGAAGGAAGGGGGGAGGGGAAGCAAGGGAGGAGAAGCAGGGCGGGGCGCGCTTGCGCTGCGTGGTCAGAGAGGGAAGAATGAGGAGGTAGGCGCCAGCTATATCGTAGACAAAGCCCATCTAAAGAAGCACTGATTGGTCCATATCAGGCAAGTGTCTGGTACCCATTGGCTGCTCCTCCGAGGACCTAGCGCGATCTTCACTGGGAAATGTAGTTCTCTATTGTTGTCCACGCTGCAAGATGAAAAAGGGAGGAGTGGGGTGGGTGTAGGATTTTTTAAATAACGAATAAAAAAATTAATCATTGCTTTCCACTCTCTTGAGTTTTTTTTTTTTAACTAAACATTAGAAGAGACTAGGATTTAAGTCTGTAGTAAGTGAAAAGTCTAGGGATGCAAGGTAGTGTTGTGGTTTCAGTCTTGGTATGTCCTGGGATTTCCTGCTTCAGTATTCCTAGAACTGGCCTGCTAAGCTCAAAGAAATGTAGGGAGAACCTAGTGTAAGCTTGAGATGGACAGTTATAGGACTCGTTGGTCTTCCCAGGACTCAGGTGTCTAGCATCCCCTACCCCGAATTTTCAAATCTTCTGTGCTCTTCAATTCCATCCTTTTTTGCCTCAGTTATCTGCATCACCCACACATCTCAGCAATCCACCTCTTTTTACTCTCAGCAGAAAGTCACAGCGGATGGAGTAATGGTTTTTGCTCGGTGTGTGATTTCCTTGGGCATTTTTGGATAAGAGTATTTTAAAATACCCTAAGAGAAAATTACATAGAGACATTTCAGGACACAGATGGAGCTGTCTTTAAAAAAAAAAAACAACTGGAAGGCACATTCCTAAATGAATTTGTGAAAGAAAACATGAGTCCTGGGAAGTCAGATATCTGGGTCCCTGAGGTGTGTTCCTTTGAATAGAATTGTGGGGATTGGTACAATGAAGTCTGAGCTAAGGAGAGCAAATAGCTGAGGGGTTCCATAACCCATATATTTTCATGGTACTTCTATCCTGCCTCCCCAGACATAGGACCCGTAAGTAGTATCAACGGATTTATGAGAGGTAGATGTTTCCACACACTGTTCAAATCAATGTCCCCAATGTATAGTGGATATCATAGCAACTGGTCAAGTAGATCGCCATAGTAACCCCTCCTAGGCACCTGAGCTGGAGATGAGGATTAGAAAGAAGAAAGATTGGGCTTGAGGACAGAGGGAAGAAGAAATGAAATTAGTTCAAACTGGGATATTTATCTTACAGTCTCTAATATCACTGTCACTTTTACATGGGACATAGCATGGAGAGATACAATTCTGTTTTAGAGTGATGTCATAAAATAGTAACTAGGATTTACAAAATGCTTTAAGGTTTTCATATACATATGTATATATGTATAATATACACATACACATATACATGTAGGTCATCCCATTTGATTCTCTGAGCAACCTTGTGTGGTAGGTGCTATATTTATCCTCATTTTACAGATGGTAGAAGTTAAAATGACTTAGACTTCAAACTCAGATCTTCTTACCTCTGAGTCCAGCACTCCATCCATTATCCCGTTGTCCTAATTATGAGGTGTAGGCTCTGGGAGGTCCCCCCTTGAGCTCCTTGAATCTCTGAGGTACAGGCTCTGGAACCCCACCTTGAGCTCTCCTTGAATCTTTAAGGTACAGATTCTGGGAAAGTAAATCTTCCCAAGGAAAGCATTTGCCTCCTCAGGCATGAGCCTTAAGCTGTGGCTCTGCCCAAGTCTTTACCCCTCCTTTGTTCCAATAATTTCCCATCCTTAATGTTTCAGTTCCCACCCTTGAACAGTCCAGGCCCACCATTGTCTATGGTCTCCAGGTAGCCTCCAGCCACTTCCCATCCTTAATCACTCATTACTGGAGTCTGACCTCATCTGACTCCTCCTGAAGACCCTCCCCAAACTCCTCCTCTAGACCACCCATAGATTCCTCCCACAATCTTTCTGTATATAGAACCCCATGCCCCTTCCATGTGGTGTGAGAGTGCCACAGAATGCTCTAGCACAGACTTGCTCTGTGAGAGTGCCATAGAACTGGCTCCTTAAGAGTCTACCCCATATGGTGAACTTGAACTTTCAATGAACTTTTTTTTTTCTTTGGCTAAGAAGAATTGAGTGGAATTCTTTCTGCAGGCCCCAGCATGCTGTATTTTGGGGTCTCTAACCCTCTAACCCTCTTCGGGTAATCTCTTCATTTTTATCATTCCCTGATACCTTTATGAAGGAAGGGACTTCCAAGCCCTATGACTGTAGCTCCCAAAAGTTTGCCTTTGGGTTGTCTTTTACTACATTGGGGAAAATTTAGTTTCTCTGGATACCTTAAAAAGGAAAAGCTAGTGTTTTTTTGCAACACCATTTGGCATAGGTATCGCCTAGAAAACCATGAATTGTGGTCTGTTTTGGGGACTTTAAAAGACAATACTCTCTTGAAGTTAGAATTATACTGCTGTAAAGAAGAAAAATGGTTAGAAGCTGGCCTTCATTGAACTGTCTCAGAACACGGTTCTCAGGAAAGAGTGTGAGATGCTTGAAGCTAGAGCCTCTCCACAAAGGGGCAATGGGGACCAATTAAATGACCCCCTTCTTAGGGCTTTGGCCCCTGCCCCTCCCCCATCAGGAACACCTGTTCAGGTCCCAGTCACCAGTCCCACTGAGGCAGCTCCCCCAGCCCCTTGTGCTGAGCCAATTGTCTGAGATCAGTGAATTCCTCGGAGAGCCACTCATGCTATCCTAGTTACTATTCACCTCCAGGATCCTAATGTGTTCCCCCATCGCAGTCCATATCCAATCAAGCCTGACGGATGGGAAGGACTACAACTATTAATTGAAAAATTCCTAAAATATAAAATCCTTGTCCCTTGTCAATCTCCATATAACACCCCAATTCTTTTTTTAAATGAGTTTTTTGTTTTCTTGTTTACATCATTCATTTCCATGAGATTTTTGAATTACAAATTTTCTCCCTGTCCCTCCGCCACCCAACCCCAAAACAGTGACCCCACTGCAAAGCCCCTCCTCTGATCTGCTCTCTAACTTTCTGATAGGGCAGGGAGAGTCCCCCCAGCCCAGTCCCTGTATGTCTTAATTCCTAGTCGCATGTAATGCAGAGCTTTAAATTCTAGATTCTTTCAGTTCCTCCCCTGTCACCTAACCCCGCTGGAAGGACAAGCAATTCAATACAGGCTGTGCATGTGTAATTACACAGGACGTCTTCAGAGTGGACATATTGTGACAGTCTGATCATATGTCCCTCCTTCCTATCCCCCCCTTCTTCTGTTCTCTACCCTGTCCCTGTCCCTTTACTGCAGTGTGTGCTTCCAGCGTCCCTCCCCCAGACCCTGCCCTCCCCTCCACTATCCCCCCTCTCACTCCCATGCCCCCTACTTCCCTGTGTGGCATGATACCCAGTTTAGAGTTTATGTCATTCCTTCCCCAAGCCAGACTCAATGAGAGTAAAGGAGAGTAAAGTTGTAAGTTATCCCTTGCCTCTTCTATGTGGGATGATCAACCCCATCTTGTCTTTTCTTGTCTCCTCTCATCCTAGTGCTCTCCCACCTCAGAACTTCACTTTTTTTTTTTTT
>JAQQSW010000289.1:16108-31199 GCA_028646575.1 Pseudocheirus occidentalis
TGTGAGATTGATTATATATCCCTCCTTGTAGCCTGTTTCCTCTCCTTGTTCTATTCTCTGCCTTATCCCCGTCCCTTTACAAAAGTGGGTGCTTCCAATAGGTTTCTCCTACCCCTGCTCTCCCCTCCATCATCCCATTTTTCATCCCAATTGCCCCTACTCTCCTGTGTGGCAAGATACCCAGTTTAGAGTTTATGTCATTCCTTCCCTAAGCCAAATTCAATGAGAATAAAATTGACCCTTTCCCTTTTGCCTTCCACTTCTTCCCCTCCATTGTAACAGCTCTCCCTTGTGTCTTCTATATGTGATGATTAACCCCATTCTGGGTCTCTCTGTCTCCTCTCATTCTAATCCTCTCCCACCTCAGAATTTCACCTTTTTAAGTAGCATCCCTTCCTACTGAATTGCTCCTGTGCCCTCTATGAATTTATATACACACATACTTAGATGTGTATTCATGCACATATATACCCTCCTATATAGAAATATGTGTAGGTGTATGAATATATACATTTGTATTCCCTTCACCTATCCTCATACTGAGAAAAGCTTCATAAGTTACAATTATCATTTTTCCATACTGGCATGTAAATACTTCAACTTTGATAAGTTCCTTATCGTTTCTTTTCCATGTTTACCTTCTCATGCTTCTTGTGTTTGAATGTCAAATTTTCTGTTCAGTTCTGTTTTTTTCAGCAAGAATGCTTTCAAGTCCTCCACCTCATTGAATGGTCACATTTTCCCCTGGAATATTATACTCAGTTTGCTGGGTAGGTGATTCTTGGTTTTAATCCTAGCTCCCTTGATCTCTTGAATGTCATATTCCAGGCACTTTGATCCTTCAGTATAGAAGCTGCCAGATCCTGGGTTATCCTAATTGTGTTCCCATAGTTTTCAAATTCCTTCCTCTTGGCAGCCTGTAATATTTTCTCCTTGATCTGGGGACTCTGTAATTTGGCTATAACATTTCTAGGAGTTTCCTTTTGGGGATCTTTTTCAAGAGGAGATTGGTGAATACTTTCACATTCTGTTTTGACTTCTGGTTCTAAAATATCAGGGTAAATTCCCTTAAGAATTTCTTGAAGGATGCTTTCTAAGTTCTTTTTTTGATCATGGTTTTCAGGTAGTCCAATAATTTTTAAATTGTCTCTCTTGGGTCAATTTTCCAGGTCAGTGGTTTTTTTCAAGGAAATATTTCACATTATCTTCTATTTTTTCATTTGTTTGGATCTTTTTAATAGTCTCTTGGTTTCTCATGAAGTCATTTACTTCCATTTGCTTCACTCTAATTCTGAAAAAATTATTTTCTTCAGAATGCTTTTGAGATTCTTTTTCCATATGGCAAATTCAACTTTTTAAGGCATTCTTGTTGTTGGCTTTTTGGGCCTCTTTTGCCATTTGAGTTAATCTGGTTTTTAAGGTGTTATTCTCTTCAGTCAGGTTGTTGATTCTCTTTTCATGATTTTCTTGCATCATTCTCATTTCTCTTCCCAATTTTTCCTCCATTTCTCTTATTGGATTTTCAAAGTCCTTTTTAAGCTGATCTATGGTGTAGGCAATATTCATGTTTCTTGGTGTAGGAGTTCTGACAGTGTTGTCTTCCTCCCATTCCATGCTTTGGTCCTTTGTTGTCCCCAAAAAAGGTTTCTAGAGTTTGGTTACTGTCCTTACTTTGCTTCCTTTTCCTACTCATGTTGGACAGTCAATTAATTGCTTGATTTTTAGCTCTGTGGAATTCTGCTTCCAGGGGGTAAAGCTCTCTCCAAAATTTCTGGGGTTTTCACAGCTGCCAGAGCTATTAGGGGGCTGTTGCCATCCCCACCAGCTTGTCTCATGGACAACGCACTCCAGGACCACCACCAAAGGCCACAATCCAGATCCCAGTCTGCTCAACACAAGAGCACTGGGCCTCTGAACAATCACATGACCCCCCTTCCCGCAGTCTGCAGGCCAGGAGCTCTGAAGCAGCCAGGTTGAGGCAGCTGCTGCTTTTGCCCCTTCTGATCCTTCTGAGGCTTCCTTCCCTGGGGGGGCAGTTCAGCCTGATCACTTTTCTCCCCCAAATTTAGCTGAATTCCACTGAACTTTCACTTGGTCATTATTTCTTCTGGCTTGATAAGTCTGGAAACTGCCAAGCTGCCACCAATTCACTCTCCTGAAGACTCCAGCTGCAGCTCTTCCTGACCACCCTGGGGCCAGGCTGTGGTATCAGGCTGGGCTAGTTTTGGCTCGCAGCCTGTGCCGAGCCCCACCTCCCAAGCTGCCTTCAGCAAGAGATAGTAAGAGAACTCCATTTAAAGTTACTATAGGCATTACAAAATATTTGGGAATCTGCCTGCCAAAACAAGCCCAGTACCTTTATGAACACAACTACAATCACTTTTCACACAAAGAAAATGAGATCTAACTAACTGGAAAAACATCAGTTGCTCGTGGCTGGGTCGAGCTAACATAATAAAAATGACAATTTTACCTAAATTAAATTATGTATTTAGTGCCATACCAATCAATCTACCAAAAAATTACTTTATAGAACTAGAAAAAAGTGACAAAATTCATTTGGAAGAACAAAAGGTCCAGAATATCAAAGCAATCAATGAAAAGAAATACTAAGGAAGGTGGCCTAGCCATACCAGATTTTAATCTTGATTATAAAGGAGCAATACCAAAACTGGTTGGTATTGGTTAAAGAACAGAGTAATGGACCAAAGGAATAGATTGATAACAAAAGACTCAGTAGACAACAATTATAGTAATATACGGTTTGATAAGCCCAGAGACCCCAGGTTTGGGGATAAGAACTCCATATTTGGCAAAAACTGCTAGAACATCTGGAATATAATATTGGAGAAACTGGGAATAGACCATCATCTAACACCGTACACCAAAGTCAAGTCTAAATGGGTGCATGATCTAGGTATAAAGGCTAATATTGTAAGTAATCTGGGAAAACAAGGAACAGTTTCCTGTCAGATTTATGGAGTATGGATATATTATCCCATCTTCTATTAAGTGATAAAGATAATAAAGATTATCCGGAGGAGAAAGTTAATATGGGGAACAGAGGGAGATCTACATGCCCATCAGCCACTTTCATTTCCCTCCACATTTCTCTGTGGGCCAGGGCCCTAAGGGTCTTCCTGTCTGAATTTGATTGGAGTGGGGGGAATAGGGGACGTGAGTATGTACTTAAAGAGAGCTATTCACTGAATGGGTGTTTTCTCACTCAATTTGAGAACTTGAAAAGGCCTTAGTTTAAAAGATGCCATTGCGGTCCATCTCCAGACATTCTGAGAATATCAGTTCATTGGACCCAGATGGTCCTGGAGGAGAAGGTGAGGCTGGTGACCTTGCACTGCCCTCCCTCACTTAAATCAAAGTCTACTGCAAGTCATATCTTCATCTCCCTGATATCATGGTCTTCCAGAATGAAGAACATACACAACACCCCAGCCCTCTGCTCTTTTACACCTTCTTCCAGACAGACTGATTCCTGAGGGTCCTGCTTGTGCCTACATGGCTGTGAGTGAGGTAAGTGCTCCCTCTCCTGCTCCTGCTCCTGCCTCATCCCTTCTCTTTTATCTCCCTCTCTTCTCTTTCCTCCCCCACAACCTTTTCATGAAACTCCTTCCCCAATTGCCTGTGCTTAGTGTACTACAACGTGTGTATAAGGGTGGGTGGAAGGTCTTGGAAATATCAATACCTTTTTATGCTTGTATGATATATGTAGGTAAGATCATCTTTGTGCATCTGCATGTTTGTCTGTGTGTGTTGGTGTGTTTGTGTGAGAGAGAGACAGACAGACTGACAGACTCAGTGTGTCTGTGAGTGTATGTGTCCATGTGTGGGTGGATATGTTCAGAGGTGAACCTATGTGTGCCTTCTGCTCTTGCCTGGGACTTCCTATATGCCTAGACCTTTGTCTCGAGGTCTGGGCCTTGGGAAGTCTTCAGGTGTGGTGGATTGGGTGGAGGCCAGCAGGGATAAGCCTTTGAGGATGTTGTCTCTCTCTCCACCTCAGGTGGACATTTCCATCCATTTTTCCTCCCTTCCTCCCTTCTGTCCTTGACGTTGAGCCTGGGGAGAGAGGACACAATATAGGAGGTCTTTCCCTCCCCTTGTCCCTATCATCTCTTTCTTTAGGCATGATTTAATTTAATAGCACATTTGTTTTTCCTTCTAGTGTCAACCAGCACCAGGCAAAAAAGGTGTTTTGATGTACTTTATTGTTGAACAGAAAAACGGGCCTGTCCCTGAAATTGTCCATCTCTTGGATTTACAGACTCATAGAAGCGACTGGTTTTAATGTGCACGTCTCTCATTATAGGGATTTGGAACATTTTGATAGCTTGGATTTCTTCCTTGGAAACCTTTCTATTCCAATGACTCTTCATCTTGCAAACTGGAATCAGTTCCTTCTCAGTCTTGCATATGCAACAATTCTTAAAGAACTTTACTGCAGAGATGTTTTTTCTCACTTAACTGTTACCCTTCTTCTTTTAACTGTATTTTCTGTGTTTGTGCAAAAACATGTCACCTTTATGGAAGGAGAATCATCCATTTTATTTCCTGTGATCTTCTCCATTGCTTCTTCTCTCTTAACCTCCTCCCCATCCATCCATGTGAAAAGTGATTTCCTGCTTGCTCCTCTACTTTGCTATTGACCACCCTTTTATACGTAAGTTATGTATCCATTTGTGGTTTAATTTGAGAAGTGGGAAGAGGTGTTGATGACCTAAAAAATATCAAATTAACTACTTTTCCTAATTCCATCTGTTTTGTTTTGTTTTGCTTTTGTTTTTGTTGCTTAAGCAAACACTCCCCTCCTCTTCTCCAACTGCTCTCTTTGGATTCATTAAAGACTATTTTATTTTATTTATTTTCTTCTGTTCATTGCATAATCTTTTTTTTCTTTCAATATAAATTTTTTTTGTTTTCTTGTTTACATCATTCATTTCCATGGGATTTTTGACTTAGAAATTTTCTCCCCATCTTTCCCCTACCCCAACCTCAAAACAGCAATCCCACTGTAAAGCCCCTCCCTCAATCTGCTCTCTTTTGTACCCACTTCCAACACCCCTCTAACTTTTTGGTAGGGCAGGGAGGGTCTCCACACCCCAGCACCTCTATATCTTAATTCCTAGTTGCATGTATTGCATAGCTTTAAATTCTAGGTTCTTTTGGTTCTTTCTAGTGTCAACCAGCACCAGGCAAAAAAGGTGTTTTGATGTACTTTAGTGTTGAACAGAAAAACTGGCCTGTCCCTGAAATTGTCCATCTCTTGGATTTACAGACTCATAGAAGAGACTGTCACCTACCTCCTTGTCACCTACCCCCACTTGAAGGACAAGCAATTCAATACAGGCTGCACATGTATAATTACACAGGACATCTTCACTGTGGACATATAGTGAAAGTCTGATAATATGTCCCTCAATTCTATCCCACCCCCCCTTGTTCTGTTCTCTACCCCGTCCCTGTCCCTTTACTGAAGTGTTTACTTCCAGCAACCCTCCCCCCAGACCCTGCCCTCCCCTCTGTCATCCCGCCTCACATCCTGATGGACCCTATTCTCCTGGGTGGCATGATACCCAGTTTAGAGTTTATGTCATTCCTTCCCTAAGCCAAATTCAGTGAGAATAAATGAGAGTAAAGTTGTAACAGTTATCCCTTGCGTCTTCTATATGGGATGATTAGCCCCATTTTGTCTCTCCCTCTCTCCTCTCATTCTAGTCCTCTCCCACCTCAGAATTTCACCTTTTACAGTGTCGTCCCTTCGTATTCAATTCATCCTATACCCTTTATGTACACATATACACACATGCTCAGATATGTATTCATACTCACATACAGCATCCTATATAGACACACACACACACACACACACACACACACACATACACATTTATATTCCCTTCCCCTATCCTCATGATAAGAAAAGTTTTATAAGTTACTATTATCATTTTTCCATATTGGAATGTAAATTTTTCAACTTTGATAAGTTCTTTTGATTTCTTTCCCATGTTTACCTCCTCATGCTTCTTGTGTCTGATTGCCAAATTTACTGTTCTGCTCTGTTTTTTTCAGAAGGAATGCTTGCAAGTCCTCCACCTCATTGGATGACCATATTTTCCACTGGAACATTATGCTCAATTGTGCTGGGTAGGTGATTCTTCATTTTAATCCCAGCTCCCTTGATCTTTGAAATATCATATTCCAGGCCCTTCCATCCCTCAGTGTAGAAGCTGCCAGATCCTGGGTTATCCTAAGTGTGTTTCCACAGTATTCAGATTGTTTTACTCTTTGAAGCCTGTAATATTTTCTCCTTGATATGGGGAGTCTGGAACCTGCCTATAACATTTCTAGGAGGTTCCTTTTGGGGATCTTTTTCATGAGGTGATTGGTGAATTCTTTCGTTTTATTTTGCCCTCTGAATCTAAATCATCAGGGCAATTTTCCTTAAGAATTTTTTGAAGGAGCCTTTTCAAGTTCTTTTTTTGATCATGGGTTTAAGATAGACCAATAATTTTCAAATTGTCTCTCCTGGATCTATTTTCCAGGTCAGTGGTTTTTTTTCAAGGAGATATTTCACATTGCTTTCCATTTTTTTCATTTGTTTGTAACTGTTTAATAGTATCTTGGTTTCTCATAAAATCATTAATTTCCACTTGCTCCACTCTAATTCTGAAGGAATTATTTTCTTCAGAATGCTTTTGAGATTCATTTTCCATCTGGGAAATTCGACTTTTTAAGGGATTCTTCTCCTCATTGGCTTTCTGGGCCTCTTTTGCTATTTGAGTTAATCTATTTTTTAAAGTACTGTTTTCTTCAGTCAATTTGTTGACTCTCTTGTCATGATTTTCTCCCATCATTCTCATTTCTCTTCCCAATTTTTCCTCCACTTCTCTTTTTTGTCTGTCAAAGTCGTTTTGTTTTTTTTTTGCTTTTTGGAGGGCAGTTGGGGTTAAGTGACTTGCCCAAGGTCACATGGCTAGTTTTTTGTGTTAAGTGTCTGAGGCCAGATTTGAACTCAGGTACTCCTGACTCTAGGGCCGGTGCTCTATTCACTGCGCCACCTAGCCACCCCTCAAAGTCATTTTTCAGTTGATCTATAGCTCGTAGGCAATTTTCAAGTGTCTTGGAAGCATTTAGTGTGGGAATTCTGACTGTGTTGTCTTCCTCCTGTCCATGCTTTGATCCTTTTTGTCCACAAAAAAGGATTCTAGAGTTTTATTACACTTCTTATCTTGCTTCCTTTTCCCCATGTTGGTCAGTCAATTAATTGCTTGATTTTTTTTAGCTCTGTGGAACTCTGCTTCCAGGGGGGAAAGCTCTGTCCCAAATTGCTGGTGTTGTGATAGCTGCTGGAGCTATTGGGAAGGGTTCTCCAACCCCCATTAGCTTTGACTTGCTGAAAGTTCACCCCAGGACCACCACACTAGACCACAATCTGGATCCAGGCAGCTCAGCTCAAGAGCCCTTGGCCCTGATCAATCGTCTCAGCCCCCGTGCAATTGGCAGCCCATTAGCTCTGAAGCAGCCCAGTGGAGACAGTTGCTGGTTCAGCAGATCCTGCCTTTCCATGGTGCTTCCTTGACCTGGGGGCAGATTGGTCAAACTGCTTTTCCTCCCCCAAATTTAACTTGAAAGCTTAACTTTCACTGACCTTTCTCTAACCTTTTTACTTTGGCTTGATAGATGTGGAGATTGATCCTCGTGCTGCAGGTCTGTTCTCTGAAGTAGACTCACGATGCGTCTCAGCTCCTCCCAACTGCCCTGGTTCCTGGCCGTGGTTTCAATTTCAGGCTGGGCTGGCGGCAGATCCCTGCCTGCATAGGTGAGCCCCTCCTGTCGAGCTACCATCAGGCAGAGATGTGTTTTCTGTATTTTTTGTGAGTCTCTGGGCCCTAAAAATTTTTTAGAGGCCTATTTTATGGTTATTTAGGGTGGCTGTGTGGGAGCTGCAAAATTTTGCTGCTTCTACGCTGCCATCTTGGCTCTGCCCTGCATAAATAATCTTTTAGAAGGATCTCCGTTTCAATGCTTTACAAGTTGAAATTGTTTTCAGGGCATATATATTTTGGGAGCCTAAAGTCAGGAAGACTCATCTCCTTCAGTTCAAATCTGGCCTCAGACACTTTGTACCTCTGTGACCATCAGCATGTAACCTAACCCTGTTTCCCTTAGTTTCTCATTTATGAAATGAACTGGAGAAGGAAATGGCAAACCATTCCAGTATCTTTTCCAAAGAAACAAAAAATGGGGTCAGAAAAAGTCAGATGGGATGAACCAGCAACAACAATGACTTCCATAATCACAGCTTTGTGACAGATTTTGGATTTGCTGCTGATAATCACTAAACCCCAAACAAACCTTTTCTTTTCTCCATGCCCCTCATTTTTTCCCTTGAGATACCTGACCTCTTTTAAATGTTTTATTCATTTCTGTTTATTACATCACAAGGGTATCCTGTGTATCCATCACTAACCCCATCCTTGAGATCCATGTCTTATAACAAATCATATTTCTTGTTTTAGGGAAGAAAAGAAAAGCCATCCCAGCTGACTGATGCATTAGGAAAAGGTGTACAATGTTTGACACCTGGGGTCCTCTCACCTCCTGGATGTGGTAGGGTAATGTTGTATTCTTCTGTTTCCTCTTCAGGTCCCCTGGATCTTTACCAGTTTGTTAAGTGTACTTTGATATTTTTGCTGGGTCATTCTTTCCATTTCGGTTGTTGCAGTTGTCATGCTCTAAATACTGTTTTCTTGGCTCTGCATTATTCACTTCGAATCAATTCATGAAGATCTTCCCATACTTCTCTGTACTCAGACACATCATTTCTTACTGCACGGGAGCAGTATTCCATGCCTTTCATGTTCCATGTCACACTTGATATTCTCCATTTGATGAGTTGTATTTCCAATTCATAGCTGTCACAAAAAAATGTTATTGTAAGCGTTTTCAAATATATGGAGGCCCTTTTCTTCTTAAGGACTTCATTAGGGTGTGATGGAGTTTTGTTTTAAAGACTTCGGAAAATTTCTTACCTTCTTTGCATAGCTCCAAATTACTTTTGTTAACTGCATTTTTACTGAGACAGTGTCTCCCCTTGGAATGCTCAAAGCCCCACAAAGCAGATCTAGTGACAGGATTACCTGTAATCCAACAGTTTAATTAATCACCTTCAGAGTGAGGAACGTTCTATTAGCAGAAGTAAAATCACAGGTTATATGCTTAAATCACAACCAGAGATTGAGCACTTGTAAAACTGCCCAGCACTGAGAATGAGATCTTTTCTTAGCCTTCCCTGGCCTCAGGGCAGCCTCCTGGAAAGTAGCTTGGCAAGGGTTTTGAGGGATCTCTGAAGCCCTCCATCTAGGTTGTTCAGTGGTTGGATTACTGGACCTGAAGTTTGTAAGATCTGAGTTCAAATCTAGCTATCAGCATTTACTAGTTATGTGATCTTGGGTAAGGGCATGTCAGACTCTACCTAGTCAAGCACTCTTTTTTTTCTGCCTCCTCAGAAAGATTTAGGGCTCATCTGACTGTGTCGGTGATCTAACAGAGTGGTCTGGGGCACTAAGAGTTTAGGTATGACTGTGGTAATGCTGCTAACATGGCTCCAAAGGAGGACTTAAACTGAAGCTGGTAGTCTGTCTTTGGGCCTCAGAGCACCTCTCTCTTCCATCCAGATAGTTTAAGCATCAACTATTTCATGAAGCCTCTCCTGATTCTAGCTGTGCGTGGCCTGGCTCCAAGTCTACCTCTTACTTTTCCTTCATTTGTCTTTATTCTCAATATACGTTGATGTATTTTCTGTCTCATTGGAATTTGATCTCCTGGTGGTTAAGGACTGTGTCTTTAGTAGTCATTGTATCTGCAGAATCTAACACTGTGCCTCTTATGGAGGAGGAATTTAATAAATATCTGTTGATTGCTTTGTTACAGCATCTGTCTCTTTTGTGTGCTCAGCAAATAGGAGGAAGTTGATCTATAGCTACAGAATGAAGAAATTAGTGAGATGTATGTATAACCAAGAGTAGTTATTGATTTTACTTATACCTCTTGTATATGATTTTCAACAGGTCTCACTTTATTATTTTATCTGTCATATCTAATTCATGTTGAGTTATCAAATTCTGCCAATTTGCTTTCCACTTAGGCCATCTGTTATTTATTTATTTTTTGTCAACTGTAAATAGTTCTTGTTTTGCATAAGTGGACCCTTGGGCAAATCTCTAAGTAGAATTATTTATGAGTAATGTGAATTTGTCCACAATCCTGGATAAATTGGAGGAGGGAGGAAGGGGAACTCATCCCTGTGAAAGGACAGATCCAGGAGAGAGTTCCAGGACCCACAGCAATGGCAGACAGTGAAGCAAGAGCAGGAAGAGGATCAGGCTGGTGTTGTGGCCAGCCACATGATGTAGTGGGCACAAGTGAGCGAAAGAACATGCAGGGAACAGCCATTTGGAGGCCAGATACGGCCATACGGAGAAGAATCCTGGGGACAGATGGACCAAGGAAGACACATGGTACCCTAGCATGGATGGACAGAAGACAGACACTTGGATGCCAGACACAAGGATAAATGAGCAGAGCAGTGAAAAGTCTCCTCTCTCAGCACTGGAGGTCTCAAGCCAAGCCCTGACCCTGAGGCTGCAGAGATGGAAGGAATCTCTCTGCACCTCCAAAACACCTTTCTTTCCCCTTCCTCCCTCTCCACAGATACCCTTTAGATCCTTGACCTCATTTCAAAACTTTTTCACTGATGTTTTCTGTATCTTACATCATGGTATCACATGTATCCCTCCATTTCCCTCTTCTCTTCCCTGAGAGCCATGCCATGTGACAAATAGTATTTTTTATTTTAGCAAGGAAAAACACTCAACATAATTATAATATACAGAGGAAAAGGCAATGATGGCACGACACACGCTCTAACTGCATTCCAGTTACTACAATCTTACTCTCTGTGGAAATATATCTATCCTTAGAAGACACAGAGGAAAAGATAATTGTGGTAGGAGATACCCTTTCTGGCAACATTCTGTTACTATAGGCTTACTCTCTGAGGAAGCACATCTACTCTCTGAAGATGCAAAGGAAAAGATACTTGTGGAAGGGGACAGTCTCTCTGGGAACATTCCAGTTACTACAGGCTTACTTTCTGGGGAAGCACATCTAGCCTCCAAACATCCAGTGGATGAGATATTTATGTGTGGAGACACATATGCTGAGAACATTCCATTTACTACAAACTTCCTCTCTGGGGAAGCATATCGAGAGAACAAAAAAGAGAATATTTAATGAAATAGAGGCCTTTGAAGCATTCCTGATGAATAGACCAGAGCTGAAGAAAAAATATGACGTTCTAATACAAGACTCAAAAGAAGCATTAAAGGTAAACATGAAAGAGAAAACATAAGCAACTCAATGAAGTTAAACTCTCTACTTTTCTTTAAGGGAAGATGGAACACCCATCTTCTAAGCATTTAATCATTATCAGATCAGGTAGGAGGGTTCTATATTTATAGAGTGTCAGGAAGTGAACCACTTAGCCTGGAATGATGTAAAATACATTTATAGGGGAGAAATATGGATGCCCTGCGAGAAGGCAGTAGGAAGAGAAAGAATGCAGGGAATGATCTCACATAAAAGTGTGTGGGAGTAAAAGCTTCTACCCTGGAATGTAAAATGCAACAAGGAGTGACCAGTGCTTGAACATAAGTCCACATTTAAACTGGTTCAAAAAGGGAAAATATCTTTATCACTATTTCTATCTGTATCAATATATACTTACTCCATTGGTCATAAAAAACTATCTTACCAGAGAGGTAACAGAATAGGAAAAGAGAAAGAAAAAGTATTTACAAAAGGGTGGGCCAATAAAAGAATGCAGTGGTTATATGCAAAACCAAGATTCAAGTAGGGACAGGATAAGGAGAAAGAGGAGAAGAAACAGAAGAAAACTGGGTAGAGGGAAATGCATAGTTAGTAATCGGGCCTGTGTGAATAATGGGTTGTACTTACTCAGATAATGGAATGAGGTAACAACATGGCTTAGAAACAATTATCTAACAATGTGGTTTTTTTTATGAAAAAACTCATTTGAAACCATGAAGGAACCAGAGTCCAAATGGTGGGCTAGAGCAGAAACTGTTCTACCTCAGATGAAGTAAAAATGGAGGCATAGCAATAATGATGCCAGACAAAGCAAAAGCAGATACAGCTCTAGTAAAAGGGGTAGGCAGGGAAACTACATACAATGAAGTAATATATTTGGGAAATGGTGTAGCACTTATAATCTAGGGGGAAAAGTTAAATGAATTACAGGAAGGAATGGACAGTAGTGGGGGTCCTCATTTTCCTTCTGAGAGCTAGAGAAACATAATCATAAAATAAATAAGAAAGCAGGTAAGAGTCACAGAACTTTAGAAAGCTTAGATGTTAAAGACCTATGGAGAAAAGTGAATGGTAACAGAAAGGCACACAGGTTAGATATTGCTATATGTAAATTGACAATATACAAATTGGGCTTTATGTAAGGAAGAATTCTTCATTTCCAAAAATAAGCCACCCATTTTAACTTTACTGTAATGTATTGGGATCTCTTTCTGCTTCTGCCCGTCAGCTTAGTACTCTGTGGCTTCCAACTACCCATCCAATCCCTCCCCCTAACCCATCAAAGAAACGGTTAAAGGAATCACCCATGTGAAAGCAGTAGAACAGACCGGCAAGAAGGAAAGCTACCACCACTTCTGGATCTGGCCTTGGCTTGAGACCTCCAGTGTTGAGAGACGAGACCTTGATTTCAGACTGCTCACCCTTTGGAGAGTTTGGTCCCTGCATTTTGGCATTTTATCCATCCACACTGTGGTGTTTTGTGTGTGTGTGTGTGTGTGTGTGTGTGTGTGTGTGTCCCCCTGGTGACCACCACGTGTCCCCTATTATCTCCTGCATTCTTCTGTGTCTGCCCCTATGTGTCTGCCTGCTTGCATGTTCTTCCTTTCACTTCCAGCCAGACCCTCATGTGGCTGTCATTTCCACTCATATGTTTCTCCTCCTGCTCTTGTTTCTTTGTGCCTAATTCCATGTGTCCTTAAACCATGAACTTTGATCCTTTTTGTCCCCAAAAAATGAATCTAAATGTGGATTACTAAGCTTGTTTTGCTTCCTTTACCTTCTCATGTTGCCTGTCAATTATTTGACTTTTGGGCTCAGTAGAATCCTGCTTTCAGAGGGGAGAGCTTTGACCCAAATCATTGGAGTTTTTGTAGCTGCAAGAGATATTAGGAGGCTGCCATCTCTGCAGCCCCCACTGGCTTTCTCTCACTGGTCACATACCTCAGGACCACCACCCAAGACCATGATCCTGATCTAGGCAAGTCAAGGCAAGTGCACTTAACCTCTGAATGATAGCATGACGCCCCTGTTATCTGCAGGCCAGTAGCTCTGAAGCAGCCACGTGGAGGCAGCTGCAGGGCTACCTGTTCAGACTGCTTCTAGCTCTGGTGGGAGTTTTGATACTCTGTCATTTTGTGGGTTCTGGAGCTCTAAAATTTGTTTACGGTAATATTTTGTAGGTATTTGAGGTGGTTATGGGGGAGCCATGGAGATTTCCTACCTTTAAGCTGCCACTTTGACTCTGCCCCGATGATTACTTCTTTATAATAGAAACAGAGATTTGGTAATGGTAGATCACCTTCCTTCATTTAAAAAAATTAATTCCCCCAATATTCTTGGCCATTTTATTTTCTTCCAGATGAATGTTAAGATTTTTTTTTTTGCAGCTCTGTAAAATGGTTTTTTGTATTTTTATTGATTTAGCACCAAATAAGCAGAATTTTTTAGGTTGAATTGTCACTTTTAGTTTATTGGCTCAGCCTATTTGTGAAACGTTTCACTCTAAAGAACTTGATCACTATTAAGACAACTAGAAAGAGTGTATATAAACAGAAGGTCCATGTGTGGGTTGACTATGATGGGGTTAGAAGATTGCATTGGAAGAAAAGGTAAGGGAGAGATAGACTAGGGTAAATTATCTCACATAAAATAGGTGCAAAAGAGATGAGTAGAAGTGAGCAAATTTGAACCTTTCTCTCATCAGAATTGGCTCAAAGAGGGAATAACACACACTTAGTTGGATACAGAAATATATCTCACCCTATTGAGAAGTAAGAATGGGGGACAGATCAAAGAGACAACTGCATGGGGGAGGTAGTGGTCAAAAGTAAAATACTTATGAGGAGTGACAGAATGAATTATAAGAGAAAAATGGATAAATGGGGAATATAGCATGGAAGGAAATGAAGTTATCATAACTGTAAAAGTAAATGGGATGGATTTAACCATAAAACTGAAGGAGATAGAAGAATGTTTTTTTTTTTAAAGTCTTATATTACGGCGGAGCCAAGATGGCAGCATAGAAGCAGCAAAGCACCACAGCTCCCACACAAACACGCTAAAAAACTCATAAAATGGGACGCTAAACAGATTTTCAAGCTCCAAAACTCTCCACAAGACAGAAAGCGCATCTGTTGCTACAGGCAGTGCAGCAGGCGGGGCTCTTCTCAGCAGTCTGGGAGTCCCTGCCAAAACCCAGCCGGCTCAGGCCCTGGGGCATCGGGGAACCACAGCTATGGGAGAGCAGATCAGCTGCACTAGAGGCACAGTTACCACATATATCAGGCCAGAAGAAAAAAAGCTAAGAGAAAGGTCAGTGGATTTTGCTAACTGGGGAGGAGAAGAGTGGGTCCGGCCAAACTGCTCCCAGGGCAAGGAAGCAGTGGTAGGCGGCTGTTGCAGCAGGAACAGCTGAGAGCCAAAACAGCTTCCACTGGTCTGCTTCAGAGCCCTTGGCCTGCAGATAGCAGGGGGGCTGACGCGACCCATCGAGGCCAAGAGCTCTTGCATTGAGCGGCCTGGATCTGGATCAGGGTCTTGAGTGGTGGTCCTGGGGTGTGCTTTCAGTGAGCCAAAGCTGGGGGGGGAGCTGCAGCACCCCACTAAGAGCTCCGGCAGCTGAGAGGGCCGCAGCGATTTGGGACAGAGCTTTCCCCCTCCAGGAAGCAGAGTTCCACAGAGC